>JAQQSK010016318.1:0-10479 GCA_028658325.1 Potorous gilbertii | reverse complement strand
AGGATCCTTGACCATTCTTCCTCCCTTTCTTCTAAGGTCCCTTGAGATGCCTTCCTGTTAAATTCTCCCATTTACTACAGAGAAGAGGTAAATTTATATTTATAAAAATGGCTATGAAAATTCTTATTCCCTGACACATGCCCTAAAAAAAGTAGTAAAATACCTCCAAAGGAAACATGTACAGTATAACTTTAGGGTAATGTCATCAGACTTTTCTACTGTCTAAATGTATCCCCATATACTTAAATCTGCTAATATAGAAGCCATGCAACTGATTTCAGTGTCAAAGTACTCTCACACTGGAGACTACTAGGTTCCAGGGGACCACAGTGCTCCTCTCTGGGCACAAGTCCCAGGTCCCTGAAGACTCAGAAAGTTTGGCATAGAACTTGAGGGCACAGGAAAATTCTTGACCTTATTGGTAACATAATTCCAAAATTTGCCCATGATGAACTTTGAAGTTATGAGGTTCCTAGAAGTTCCCCTATAATTCCAAAGGGAAAACTCTGAGCAAAGAAGAGAACCTGAGCACGAGAATCAGGCAAAACATTCTTCCCTTCCTGTATTTTTACAGCTTGAAGAGATAAATACAAGCATAGGGATAGAGAGATAAGGAAAATAGCTAAGGTAAGGTATAAGGTCTTTCCTGAGATTTCAGCCATTAATGGGATTCAAGAAAACAGAAAAGTCTCTCAATAGAGATATCCACCCAAAAACTTTTCAGAGAGACCACTGAGAACCAAGAATTGAACATGAACCTTACATCTAAGACTTGAGTCCTCCTTCCTTGTTCTAGTACAGGAGCATAACCTCAGTGTCTTATACATCTACTTGGAGACCCCTGTGTTACTTCATGCATAGACTGTTGCATATCTTTAATATTTTTTCCACTTTTGCCATATTCTCCCCCCTTTAGCACCCCCAAATCTGAGATCTTTGAGGACCTCTCCCCATCATGAAATGCCTCCCTCTGAAAACACTCTATTTTGCTTCACATACTCCCAAATGGTAGCAACATGGCACAATGCAAAAAGTACTGGATTTAGTGTCTGAGGTTCTGGATTCCAATTGTTTCTCTGTTACACACTACCAGTATGACTGGTCCAATCACTTCATCTCTCTGGAGCTCAGTTTCCCAATCTGCAAAATAAAAGATAGGCTAACTGATATTTGATATCCTTCCCAGCTCTGAAGCCATGACACTATGATCCCATATCCTTAATCTGTGCTTTCTATTACCCCTTCTACATTTTTTTCCTTAAGGAATTTAACTAAAGTGTTGTAGCCACACAGAATAGAGCAGGTGAGAGAGCAGGGACCAAAAAGATTTGTCTTCTACCACAGGACTGAAAGGTTTAAGATTGCTTTCACTGACATGACTATGGCTGTATTGGGTGTCCCCACACACACTGAGAAACCTGTCAGAGCAGAATGTCCATTGCAAGTAAGAAAGAGGCCTTTATAAATGTTTCTTGTTCTGTCCCCAACCTGGATCATAGTTTGTTAAATCAGGAAACATAAGGAGTTATGCTCATATCTGAATATCCAGTTGCCTATTGGCTGGTCTCCTTGTCTCAAGTCTCATCCAACCTCCGTTTAATTGTCAAACTAATTTTCCTAAAGCATAAATTTAACCATGTCATACCCCATTGAATCAACTCTAGTGACTCTCTATTGATTTTAGGTCAAATATAAAATCCTCTGATTTTTAAAGTCTTCTATGACCTGACCCCTTCCTACTCCAGAGCAATGAATTTCCTCTTCTTGCTTCTTGTTTTTCCAGAGAATGAAGTCCTGGTCTTCTCTAATCCTCACTCTGTCCTTTGGGCAGCTAAGTGAGCTGTGTGAGGATGGGGTTGAGGGAGAACCTGCTTGTTATTTTCAATGCTAGGCCAATATTGAACCATTAAACCAGAATATACATAATGGAAGCTATTGTAGAATGTCAAGATCTGGGGAGTTGATGTAAGACCTTGAGGTCACTGGCATATCCTGCTGGTACTATATTTTCTAGACCTAATGTTGGGAGCACAACACCAAGAGACTCAGTATATTTCCCATATACAAAGCAAAGTAATATACACTGCAAAATGATTCTTAAACTTGGTGACAGGAATGAAGCTGTCTGTGGTGCCAGGTAACTCCACTGCTCACCCCAGCCCTCAGTCCAGGCTGCATCCTGGACCAGGCAACCCTTCACCCAGTAACCAAATAGTCAGGGAGGGACACCTACTTAACTGAATTGCAATCATATTAATCATAATATAGTATTGAAAAAGTGAAATAAAAAGCAAACAGTGGGCAAATAACATTTTAGCACCTCAGAAGTTCTCAGTATCAATGACTAAACAAATTGCAGCATATTAAAATAAAAAAACAACTATGAAGAATTCAGAACATCATTTAAAATACTCCTGTGAACTGATATAGAGAAAAGTAAGTAGAACTGGGAAAACAACAAACACAATGACTATTAAAATGGAATGGAAATGTATCAAAAGACAGTGGATATAAGCAATTGCACAAATAGCCTGAGACAAGATAGAATCCCCAAGAACAACTTGATTAAAGAAGCCTGCATGGAGCAATTTGAGAGGGTAAGGGGAATTCTGGGTAAATGAAGTATTCAATTGAGCTATATGCCTGTGTAGGAAAATGGTAAGAGAATTCTCAGTCCAATCACTAGAGGTTAAAACCATGACTCCTGATCTCTCTAAAAAATTGAACATCTCTCCAAAACCTCCATTTTCTAACATCATTATCAACACAGAGATTTATAAGGCTGCCAAAATTTGCTGTTATTAGTCTTGAACATGCATGAAGGTATAGAGAGGTCCAATAAAGAAGCAGACACTGCAAGCATTGGTAGCGTTTGGCTAGGATAATATTCTAGAAACTGTCTGCTCATATCCTTTGACCATTTATCAATTGGGGAATGATATATTCTTTTTGTATAAATGAGACCTTAATCAAAGAAATTTACTGTGAAATTTTCTCCTGCCTTCCTTCTAATCTTGGTTTTGTTTCTGCAAAAGTTTTTTAATTTGATGTAATCAAAATTGTCTGTTTTACATATTGCAAAGCTATCTCTTGTTTGGTAATAAATTCTTCCCTTATCCATAAATCTGACAGGTAAAATATTCCATGCTCGCCTAATTTGCTTGTATCACCATTTATGTCTAAATCATGTAACCATTTTGACTTATCTCAGCATATGTTGTAAGTTGTTGTTCTATAACTATTTTCTGCCAAAGTATTTTCCAGTAATTTTGTCAAATAATGGTTTACTGTCCTCAAATATTAGACCTCTGGGTTTGTCAAACATTAGATTACTATGGTCATTTACCACCGTGTATTATGTATCTAATCTATTCAATTCATTACTATATTTCTTTTTTCCCCCCAAGTAATAATATTTCATATTTTTCCAATTATGTGTAAAGATAGTTTTCATCATTTACTTTTATAAGATTTTGAATTCCAAATTTTCCTCCTCCTTCCCACCCTTCTGTCTTCTACCCCTTCCTCCTTTTCAAGATAACAAGCAATCTACTACAGGTTACACAAGTACAATTATATTAATCACATTTCCACATGAATCATGTTGTGAAAGAAGAATCAGAACAAAAGGGAAAAACCACAAGAAAGAAAAAAAGTGAAAACAATGTTTCATTCTGCATTCAGACTCCATAGTTCTTTAGAATGTACGTTTTTGAACATAGAATATGTGAGAATTTGTTCCTATAGTCTATGTATATTTACTATCAGGATTTTCTTTTTATTTTCTATTTATATTTTGGGCAGTGTAGAATGGAGGGATAATGAATATTGGTTTTAAAATTATAAGTTCAAAATGAAAACAGTCCATTCATTTTTACTAAACCAGGGAGAAAAGTTCTGTAAATAAAAAGGCTAGGATTATCTTCAGTCCTTTAAATTAGCTTGAACTCACTAGCCTCAAGAACCATAGATTTTTAGCATTTGTATCTCTGAAGTTAAACAGCTCAATCCATGACTAAATAGGAATCTGTTCTACAACAATCCTGTGGTGTGGAAGCTATTATTACCCAGATTTTACAGTTGAAGAAACTGAGATAAAAGGGTTAAGTGACTTTCCCAAGGTCACAGGTCATCCTGACTCTAGGCCCAAGAATATATCCACTATGTCACCTAGCTGCTTCAAGATTCCTTCAATCTTCATTCAGGGTCCCACTATTTTGATTCATAACTCTCCCAATATAAATACTATTTAAGAGCTCACCCACATTTCATCTTACTTCCCCAGATTCTTTTCCTCATTAACCATAGCACTTCATCCATGAATGGACTCCCTTTGTGTATTTTCTTTATTCATTATGAAAGATCTTGAGGGTAGGGACCACTACTAGCATTTAACATGGTGCCTAGCATAGAGTAAGGGTTTAATAAATGTTTTCTCTCTGTTTTTTTCTTTCCCTCTCCCTTCCTTCCTTTCCTTCTCTCTCTCTCCCTTCCTTCTTTCCTTCCTTATTTTTTCTTCCTTCCTTCCTTCTTTCCTTGCTTCCTTCCTTTCATCTAGTAAAAAGGTAGCACAGGATTATGAACTTTTAAACACACTAAAATCTCATCATCTGCCCATTACTTTTTTTTATTTAATTACTTATTATTCAATTATCAAGCATTCATTTTTATCCTCTTTCACATCCTGGAAAAATATAAAACCTTTGTAATAAATCATGTTTGTCCTTCATTGCCAAAGAAGACCATGTTATCAGAGAAAATAACGTCATGACTTGCACTTGACTTTGTTTTGAGTGAGGGAGGGCTGTGCAGGTCTCCAGCCTCTCTTCTCCTCCAGAGACATCTGGATTCAGTGACCAGAAATTCATCAGGATGACTGGAGATGACCCAGGATGCACCGGGAGACCTTGGGTTCTTTAGGCCACAGTCTTTGCAGGCCCTCACTCAGCATGAGGCAAAGTCCATCCATTTAATAGGCCTATTTAAGAAGTAGCCAAGGCATGGCCCCTTTAATGAGGTCAAGAAAACAAAGATGTCAGGTTGGGTGGGAAACAGCAACGGTTACTATTGAGAATCACTCTAAAGCTGCCAGGGTCCCGAAGAGCCCTTAGGCAGGGACCCAGTGCCCATTGGAGTCCCAGTTTCATAGTGCAGTAAGTTTAAGGTTTTGGGAGAGGATGGAAAAGAAAGGAAAGGGAAGAGAAGGGGAAAGGGAAAAGGAAAAGGGAAGGAAAAAGGAAATGGGAAGGGAAAGGAAGCCGTAAAACCCAGGTGAACTGGACAATTTTTAGCCATTCAAATTTCCATTTCCCAGTCCTCTCCCCAAACTTTAAATCTACTACATTATGAAACTGGGACTCCAAGGAGCTCCTCACCCGCCCCTCACTGTTCCCAGCCTGATGTCTTTCTTTTGTGGACCTCCTTAAAGGGGCCATGCCCTGGCTACTTCTTAAACAGGCCTATTCAATGAATGGGCACTTCCTCATCTTCAGTGAGTACCTGCAAAGACCTTGACCTAATGTAACAAATACACAGTTAGGTAAAAGAAATTCCTGTTCTGCTTATGTCCAAAAATTTTATGTTTTGCCATTACATTTTTTTGGTGACTGCATATCTTTCAATTTATTTTAGCACCTCATTATCTATGATTATTTTTGTTTTATTTCATCTTAGATTTTGGGAGATCTTTGTTTAGGGACCAACTAAACTTGAAACTTTGTTTCTGAAAAGTCAGTATGGAGGTGGCCTCACTTTGTTTAGTTAGAGGCTTCCAATGGAATCACTAAAACTGATGCAGATAGAAGACACATCAGAAAGTGCAAAGTTTGGAGCAGATATGACTGCTAAGCCCTTCCTAGTTGAGGTTTTCTCTCCTAAAGCAGGACATTCTGAATCATGGGGAGAGATCCTGTGTCTAGGGATGATTGTTTAGTTATTGAGAGATTGGCCCTTCATGTCCTGGCTTATTATAGCAATTTGCCTCCCATGGGCTGATGGACCCTAGGGTTTCTAAAGCAGAAGGTGTGAAGTACTCCAGAAAACCAATGTCTCTCAGGTCTCAAAAATTGCTAAAAATACCCCAGCTTTTGCCCTAAGAGCAAGTAAAGCAGGCTAGTGTACAAGGGCTAAGGTAGGGAAAGAAATGCAGACATTTTGGATGCTTCTACTGATCTGATTCAGTTTTTCACCTGAAGAGCTAGAATGACCACTATGGCAGAGATCTGCTGAAATTACTGCAAGGATTCTTCTTGGAAAGGCAAGGGAACTGGAACAAGCTGCAGAGAGGAGAACCTTTATGCCGCAGGTTGTTCTCACTGGATAGGCCAGAGTGTCTGAGGCTTAATAGAGTTGCTGATGGGATCCCTGATAATTCAGAGGGTAAGTTTCCTGTTTGAGTATTTTTTTTCATAGTGTGTTTCTCGATAGTACAGAAACTAAAAAAAATTCCCACTGAATGAAAAGGGCAGCTCTTCTTGACTAGTAGGTGACTTTAAGAAGAATGAATTAGAAGGCTGGTATAGGGGAAAGAACTTGATCCTAAAATTACCTTTAAAAATAAAATTTTAATTCATTTTAATTACAAATTAATTCATTTTTTACAATTATAGATGAATGCATTCTTACAAGATTGCATAATTTTAATAAATAATATAGCATAGAATAATAATTAAAACTATTATAATAAGATTGTAATTCAAACTTAGTTGACTCTTAAGCTTATTTTTGACCCAGGTTTCATAGTTTTCTTTGGCCTTTATCCTGGAGAAATTTTAAGATTATACTTATTGAAGAAATGGAATTTTCTTCCCCCTTTGCAATTAAAGAAGTGCGTAAGAAAGAGAAAAGATGAACAGAAGAGAAAAATTTTTTAAAAGATAGGAAAGAGGAAAGAGAAAATGATGAAAAAGGAAGGAAATGAATAGATCAGTAAATAGGGTTTGGGGCATGAATTAGTTGTTCTCAATTGAGAGGTTACCTCAAAGGTAAGTAAATAAAAACATAGATTTCACGGGATCATTGAATTTAGAACTTTAAGAGAATTAAGAGTTTATTCAGTCCCTTCATTTTACAGATGAAGAAACTGAATCCTAGAGAAATTAAATGACCTGTTGAAGTTTACACACCTAGCGAGCAGCAGCAGGACCAACACTTAAAATTCATATCCTTAGACTCCAAATCCAGGGTCATTTCCTCTAGACCAAACTGCTATCACTAATCTTTAAAGAATGATGGAGAGCAAAAGGTAGTAGAAGGAGGAGGAGGCAAAAATTATTCGAGGTTTCAAAAGGAGAAAAGAGTTGTATTCAATAATTTTTAGTTTAGTGAATTTGACTCAGTCCCAAGCAAACACCTAGAATCACTGTTTTAAAAGATAGCTGTGTGAACATTTGCAAAAGGAAGTACTGGTCATTGTGTACCATCATGGGTTCCTTAAGAAAGAGAAAAATATGTGAGAATAATCTCATTCATTTTTGGGGATCAAATGATGGAAATGTTAAAACTCGATTTCTAGAGTTCTGAAAGCATTTAGCAAGGTTCTTTCATTTTATCCTTGTGAACAAAATGGAAATATATGGTCTATATGATAGATAGTATATTTAGATGATTGAGGGGCTGGTTGATTGACTAGATGTTGCAAATATTGATGCTTAATTCATCAGAGTTATTGCAAAAGAGGATCTGTAGTGTAATATTGCGGTGTGCCCTGCTTTTGGTCCTATTCTGTTCTACATATGTATTAAAAACTTTGATGAACTTGTAGATGGTCATTTTCAAGTGATACAAAGTTTTCAGGGATGATCAAAATATTGAATGACAAAATCAGGATGCAGAAAAGCTCCTGATAGTTTGGAACAGTTGCCTAAAGCTAGTAAGATGAAGTAATGAGAATAAATGTAAAGTCTTTCCTATGGAATAAAAAATCAGTTGTATAAGGGAAATAAGATGCCACTAAAAAGAAATCCAGGTGAAAAATCCTTAGGGTTTTTAGTGGCTGTAAGTTTGATTTCAATCAGTAGTATGAAGTACCATCTCCAACTAAACCAAAAGAAAAAAAATCAAGCTAATACAATCATAAACTTTGTTAAAAATACAGTATCCAAATGATTCCCAACTGTACTGTGTTCTAGTCCGACCACATCAGGAATATTGTGTCTCATTTTGTTTGCCACATATTAAAAGGAAAGCCACAAGTAGAAGTATGTCCATAGAAGGATGACCATAGTGGTGGATGGATTTATACCCATTCCATATGATAATTAATTAAAGGAACCATGAATATTTAGCTAAAGGGAGACAAGATAGGGGGAGGGGTTAGAGAAGAACATCAGCTTCAAAAGCCTTGAAGGATTTTCTTGTGAAAGAGTAAAGCTAGTAATAGGAAGAAAAGTTTCCTAATTTGAGCTGTCTGAACATGTCTGCCTTGAGGAGGAGTAATATAACTGATAAGTATACTGCCTCACATTTAATATGGATTTACAGGTTAAAAGTCGCTTTCTTCCTACCAACTGCTTGAAGTACATTATGTAAGGGTTATTACCCTAATTTTACAGCTGAGAGAAGAGACATAGAGAGGTCAGTCATTCAACTAGCATTTCTTAAAAACCTGCTGTGTACCAGGTACTGTGCTAAGCATTAGGGATAAGAAAAGGGCAAAAGACAGTGTCTACTCTGAATGAATTCACAGTCAAATGAAGGAGACAACATGCAAACAACTATCTTCAAACAAGACTTATACATTGTGGTGGATAATTAATAATAACTGAGCAAGCAATATGCGCTATATGATTAATTAACAAAATAGGCTTAATAAAGATTCAGTGGACTCCCCAGTCAGTCCAAAGACCCCGAATACAGAGTGAAACAGATTTTTATGTCTTAAAAACAATCAAATAAGACCATTTAATTAAAAGAAAACAATTAACCAGGATACAAAATTAGGTAATATGATTTCTAATTGGAGGAAAGATTAGAGACACTTCAAGTTGAGAAGGGTAGAACAAACAGTTCCAATTCCCTGAAATCAGAAAAAGAGATGTCCCACTTCCCCAAGTATCTATATTCAATCAAAGGAACATGAAAACTGTAACTGATTTACCAGTACAGGGCCAGTTTTCATAAAAGATATATGGATTGTTTGAGATTTATTATTGTGAGAAAACTCTTCATATCAGTCTTCAATTCTGACTGGGTCTCTGGTCAGCAGGTCTCTAAGTAATAGGTAGAGGTAGTTCAACTTCCCAGCCATGCAATGCAACAAATTTCTCTCACAATTCCTACAACTGAATAAAGTTTTCTCACAAGACAGTAATTGGATGAGATCTAACATTGAATAGAAAGGGAAGTGAACTAGTTCCAGAACTGAGCCATAAGATGCAGTCAGTGTGGTTCACTCAGTTCCCTCAACATGAGAAAGTGAGAGGAGTCTCAGAAGGAAGGCACTAAGATTAAGGAGGACTGGGAAAGGTTTTACTCAGAATGTGGAAATTTAGCGGAAACCGAAAGAAATCCAGGGAAACTGAGAGAGAGAGAGAGAGAGAGAGAGAGAGAGAGAGAGAGAGAGAGAGGCAGAGACAGAGAGAGACAGAGATAGACAGAGAGAGAGAGAGATGAGGAACAACTGACATTCTTCATAACAAAGACTTGTCTAGGAGGAAAAGCCAGTTTTGGTAGGAAGGTAATATGTTTTGGTTGTGTTGAAACCACCTCTATTCATTTCCAGGGGAGGTAACATTGATAATAAATGATGTCTATTCAACATGTCTATAACATGAAACACATAGTGTTTCACTTGACTCTCCCAACAGCTATATGAGGGTGTTGTGATTAAGTTAAAGTATGGTTTGGGGAAGTATTAGATTACAAAGAACAGAAAGCATCACAGATGGAAAACAACATGAGGAGATGGCATGCAGGAATGCAGGACTAGCACCAACCCTTTCTCCATCTTGTTGCTTTAGAAAGGTCACTGGTGGTGTTTACTTGCATGCTTAGTTAGTGTCACAGCAATAAGAGACAAAACTTTCTTGAAGGACAATCAAAACTGCAAAGGGAATGGATAAGATTCCCTGTCAGCCACCTGCATCTGTCAAGGATCTCAGATCTCTTCCAATTGTTCAAATGCTACAGAGATAACAATTTTCTTTCAATTGAAGTGATTTACAGGGAAACAACTTTTCAACATAGTTCAGAGAGGAAATCTGAACTTTTGGAATTGTGGACTTTTGAACTTAACTCAGAGACAAAGAAACGTGGCTCAAGCAGTTACAGTATAAAGTTAATTAAAGAATGAAATCAAATATAAAATACAAAATCAATTTTAAAAATTTTCTCAAGGGCAATTATTGTCATCTCCATCGTATATATAGGATTGTAGATTTAGATCTGGAAAGAATCTTAGAAATATTTTGGCCCAAACCTCTCATTTTAAGATGAAGAAAAGGAAACCCCAAAAGATTAAGGAATTTACCAATGGTGATA
>JAQQSK010016317.1:0-10479 GCA_028658325.1 Potorous gilbertii | reverse complement strand
CTACACTTTCACTGGCATAGGGGAGGGAGATCCATTTCTCATCTCTGTGGGCAATGAAACGTTGGCATCTTCTCTACAGTTTGTAGTCTCAGAGAGTTGCCAAGGGCACTGAAAGGTTAAACAACTTGACTCAAACCACATAAACAGCAAATGCCTGAGGTGGCACTTAACCCCAGTTTTTCCTAGTTTTGAGGCTAGCTTTCTAGCCATTATGAGCTTAGACCCTATATTCCAGGCAATGCCTTACTATTCCTGGGAGGGGGGGGGGAGGTAGATAAACTATTAAACAGGAAGCTCTATGATACGCTATTGCAAACATTCTCTAAAAATGATTTGACAGTAGGGCTATGAATCAATATCTTTTTTTCCATTTCTAGGTCACCCTTCCCCGCCAAAATAGGACTTAATTCCATACTCCTATAGCTGGTGCCATTTAAAATGCTTTCAATTGAGCATCTAAAGGCCTCAAAGAAGTCCTTGTATTCATCCTAAAATTCTAAGTCTCTACATCTCTCCCACTTCAGTGTCCTCATGCTTTAGTTCAGTGATTCAGAAACTGTGTATAAGAGATGAGGAATTATGGCACGTTGACACACTCTGCCTAAGCGCCGTCCTTCCTTGGTCATGGCACGTATTGGAGTCAGAGAGATGGCAAGAGTGGGTAAGCTCTTTTGGCATGGTGTTACCAGTCAGGAATATTGGCAGCTTTATAACACTATCAGGCTATATCTAAGGTGGTGTGTGTATGTAGGAAACAAACAAATTCCAACAAACTTTCTTGTCCCTCCAACATGAAACCACAAAAGAACAAAAAGAAAACAAATTCCTGGATGGTAACAAATGAAAGAGTAAAGCACCATGTTCAAAATGAAGAAAAACTAACAGCCCTTTCTCTTTGTGACAGGCTGTGGAACTCGGATGGGTGCAAGCTTTGGCACAAGTGACAGGATAGTTGGAGGCCAACAAGTAACCCAAGAAGGTGAATGGCCCTGGCAGGCCAGTTTGCAGTGGAATGGGGCTCATCGCTGTGGGGCAACCTTGATCAATGCCACGTGGCTTGTCAGTGCTGCTCATTGCTTCAGAAAGTAAGTCTAGGGACTCCCCCAGGAATTGAATGAGTGAAAATGGAGTGGTATTTGGCCACTGAAAAGAAAAGAGATCATTTTGAAGCCTGGATGAGTTAAAGTTAGATGCATTTTTTAGAAAAGGCTTCTTTATCTGAAGAGGGAGTAAAAGATGGAAATAAAAATAGATTTGATACACATATATGACAAATTATCAGTGGCTTGTTAATTAAAACTAGGATGTCTTGGCGACATTCTTAACCATTGAGGTCAATGGAAGGGGCAAATCTAAGCTTCTACAGAGCTGTTGGTGGTATCAGAAGAGAAAGACAGCTGAATGGAGTATGAATTCAAAGCTGGAAACTGAGATAAAGCAAATAGGACTTTGGTTTAGGATGCTGGTATGGGCTGGGGGAAGGTCATATTTCCTTCAACTCAGTGGCTCATCTTCCAGTACTCTGGAGTTTTAGGGTACAACAACCCTAGAAACACTCTCTGGAGAATGGCTTATCTTTGCCCAGTAACTGCAGCCTCACAGGGACTCTCCTCTGTGTTGCTGAGCTCACTTCTTTCCATCAGATTTTTCTCTGACACCTAGGTTGTACAATGGGTAGAAAACTGGGGGAGGAGTTAAGGTCTGAGTTCAAATTTAGCCTTAAGACATTTACTAGCTGTGTGAACCTGGGCAAGTTGCTTAACTCTGATGTGCTTTAGTTTCCTCAGCTATAAAATGGGGGTGATAATAGAACCTCTCTTCTAGGATTGTTGTGAGAATCAAATGAGATATTTGTAAAGTGGTTAGCACAGTGCCAGGCACATAGCAGTAGATACTTAATAAATGGTGGTTTCCTTCCTTCCCCCTTTCCTTCCTTCCTTCCTTCTTTCCCTCCTTCCCACTTTTAAATTGCATCCAGTGTCCTGACTGAAAACCAGGACCAGTTTCAGCTGGTTTGTACTGTCCTTGACTATATTGTTATGATAGTTCTTATGACCTTATGGGTTTATGGAACTAGGGATAGACTGTTTGTATATTATTTAAGAACCAGCCTAGCTATCTCAGTACAGAAAGGTTCATCACCTGAAGGGTCCATCACATGGGAAGACCATCTCCTAAGGCATGGAAGGACTACAATCTGAATTGTTAGAGAAAATTTTATATCGATATTATCATGAATCCTTAAAGTAAGTAAATTAAAGGAAAGAATTCAACACAAAATTTTAGAAACCCCAAGTTAAATGAGTACGGTTTGGTTGTTGCATTGCAGTGAATAAAATGAGTTTTCCTAAGTCATTTAAAAAAATGTAATTCCTAAAGATACCTCAAACTAATGTCAAGAATCTTGTGGTTCCTAGCATAGTCAGACTGTCTACACTTATGAATGAATGAGTGGATAAAAAAACCATCTATTAGGTGCTCATTATTTGCCAGGAACTATGCTAAATGATGGAGATACAAATACCAGTGGCAAGATAATCCCTCCCTGCAAGGAGCTTGCATTAGAAAGCAGAAGATCAGCATGGTCGGGTTAGAGCAAAAAGAATCAATTTCTCCCTTTTTGCTCTGCACATGTGTTTTTGAGGCCACATAGTGCTATATGGAGATGAAAGGAGCCTGATAGTTCAGTAAGTAGAGAATGAAGTTCTGGGAAGCGTATTGTTGGAATTCCACCCTACATTGACTCTATAATCATTTTCTTTCCCCTAATTTCTCCCTAACCAATGTAGGCTGAGGGAAGCAGATCTTCAATAAAAGAACAAGTTATTTGAAGTGTAATGTGCTGTTACCAAGCAGTGGCAGCTCATGGAATGTGCTCTTTTTTTCCCTTTTTCAGTTACAAGGACCCATCCCAATGGACTGCTTCTTTTGGTGTGACAATAAATCCCTCCAAAGAGAAGAGACGATTTAAGAGGATTATTGTTCATGAAAACTACAAGTATCCATCTCATGACTATGATATTGCTGTCATAGAACTTTCCAGACCTGTACCTAACACAAAAGCCGTGCATCGAGTGTGCCTCCCAGATGGGTCCCATCAGATCAGTCCAGGTTCTACTGCATATGTCACAGGATTTGGAGCACTGAGAAATGACGGTGAGCACTTGAACAAACAGTAACTACATGGGCAGTAGTAGAACCTAATACTTTAAGTCACTGATAAGGTAGAATATAATGGAGCAAATATAAAATCTCTGTTTGACTTTTAAAGCCCTTTACGAGCTGACCCCTTCCTTCCATCCCAGTTTTTTTCTCCCACTTTATTCCCTTCCATGTACTTGTGGATCCAATGATATCATCATTCCTGCTGTTCTTTTTTCCACACAGCACTGTTTTCTAACTCAGTGACTTTTAATAGACCTTTAGTCTTGGCCTGATGTCCTTTCCATCTTCCGGTTTCCCTGGCTTCCTTCCAAGATGTAGCTAAAAATCCCACCTTCCTAAGACTTTTCCCAATGACCCTTAATGCTAGTGCCTTCCTTCCGAGATTATCTCCTATTTATTCTATATAAATCTTATATGTACATAGTTGTTTGTATGTTATCTTCCCCATAAGAATATAAGCTCCCCAAGGGTAGGACTAATTTTTACCTTTCTTTGCATACTCATCACTTAGCTCATTAGTAAGTCTTTACTCACTTAAGCACTTAAGAAGTATTTGCTTAAGCATTATACCATAGCACTTGAGTATTAGACCAATATAAGCATTTAATAAGTTCTTGTTGGCTCTACTTGATGCCACACTTGGTTGGTCAGTCAGTGGATTGGGCTGAAGTCAGGCTTGGGAGTAAACTGGGAAATTAGGGATGAATATTCCCAAACTTTTCCATCATTATGCTACCATGTTGCTGCT
The DNA here is from genome assembly GCA_028658325.1 of Potorous gilbertii. NCBI lineage: Eukaryota > Metazoa > Chordata > Mammalia > Diprotodontia > Potoroidae > Potorous > Potorous gilbertii. The sequence goes on along the minus strand of JAQQSK010016317.1, from coordinate 6,566 downwards.
GTAATAGATATTCATTCAGTGAACATTTACCAAACACCAGTCCACTCTGTGTGATTCATATTAGCGATAGGGTAAGGGGAATAGCGTGTAATTGTGGTCAAGAAACTTCATCTCCATGTTTTTCAGAAAATTTCATGGGTCTTCTATATGTCATAGATAGGCTGTAATCTTCACTGGAAGAGGGATTTCCCACACTGGGAATTACCCAAGATGCTGAAATCATCTATCCAACATGCACTTGAGTACCTGTAGTTAACTATGTTGCATATTGGAAGATAAACTGACAAATAAGACCTGAAAACTCTAAAGGGGAAGTGATGTACATAAATAAAACACATGTAGAATACAAGTAAGGCAGCTGGTGGTACAGGTGGATAGAATGCCTGTCAGGTAGACTCACCTTTATGAGTTCAAATGTGGTTTCAGACACTTCCTAGCTGTGTGACCCTGGGCAAGTCAATAAACTCTGTTGGCCTCAGTTTCCTCATCTGTAAAATGAGGTGGAGAAGGAAATGACAAATCATTCAAGTATCTTTGCCAAGAAAACCCCAAGTAGGTCATAGGGTCATAAAGACTAAATGACTAATGACTAAGCAAATGACTAACAACAAGAATACAAGTGGGCAAGAAGAACTTTGAAAGTATGAAATCAGATAAGGGAGAAATAATTAACATTTAGGGAAGCTGGAGAGTACTTCATTTAAGAAGTAACATTTAAGCATAATACATCACCAGGTAGAACAGGACAGAGGGCATTCCATTTGAAGAAAGTTATGTCAGCAAAAACAGAAGTGATAAATAATGAGATGTGCTCAGGTAAAAGTAAATGATCTTGATTATTTGGAACGAAGAATAAATTAGAGAGAAGAGTGTGACATGAAAAGGAAAAGTAAACAGTAGATAAATTTTGGAGATACTTAAATGTCAGGAGGGAGTTGAGTAATTTTTTCCATAAATTTTTGAACAATGGATTGAATTGATCATATCTATGCATCAGAAAGTCCAGTCTGGTCATGTGGTATTAACTGAATTGAAAGAAGAAGAGATTAAGGGAGGGATGGCTGGCAGGAAATGAGTGTAATATTTAAACAAAATGCAAGGAGGGTCTGAACGAGAACTGAGGCTGAAAAAATCATGAGCAGTAGGAAGAGAATGAGGAAATTATGATGTCACAGAAGCTGACTGAGTACTCTAGGTTGGTGATCTTGACATGAATTTCTGGAAAAATATTAGAGTAGATTATTCTAGATGTGATTTGTGAGCACTTCGAGAAACAGTGGATATCTTGTTTGTTCATAGAAGGTCAAATAAGAAATAGCTCATCTATTTTGACAGGCTTACTAGACTGGTAGATGAGCAGTCTGTGAGCAATTTAGCTAGGACAGAGCAAGAGAAAATGGAGAGGTAGACAAAATTTCATGATGATAGGTTTAGGTGGGTCAGACCCTGCCTAACTAGAATGACAAGACCCAAATGCTGTTACTTCCCAGTGATCCTTTCTCACATATCACACCCCAACAGCAAAGAAGTATAGTTGCACCAAATAACCAACACATCTCCCAATTAGACCTAAAGAATTTTTTGACTGATAATGGCTCTTAATATGGATGGAATTCTCGAATAGAATGTCATATTCCTCTGTTTTTCACCCTATTTTATTTACTATTTTTTGTCAATAACTTGAGATGAAGGCACAGATGATATCAATTATCAAAACTGTGCATGACATGAAGTTGGAACATGAAATACTAGAATGTTGATTTTTGTTGTTGTTCTGTCATGTCCAATTCTTTGTGACCCCATTTGGTTTGCCATTTCCTTTTTCAGCTCATTTTGCTGATGAGGAACTGAGGCAAACATAGTGAAGTGACTTGCCCAGGGTCACAAAACTACTAAGTGTCTGATGTCAGATTTGAACTCAGCCCAGAACCCTGTCCAATTGTCAACTAGGTCCCCACAATATTGATTTAAAAGACCCAAATAGCTAGATCTCACTCTGTCATTTCCTTGCTCAAAAAGTTTCATGGGCTCTCCATCTTTTATAGGATAAAATGTAGGATCTTTCGTACACCCTTGAAGACCTTGGACAGTCTCCAGCCTTATTTTTCTCTATTTGCCTTCATGTACTCTAAATGCAGAAAAAGTATCCTATGGACTGACCTTAATATCTCTGCCTGTTGAAATTTTTTTCTTTATTGGTTGATGAACTGAGAATTTTATTATAGAAAAGACATAGGAAGCACTTGGAAGGGATCTTCAGGTACTCAAAGGATTGTGTAGTAAGAGAGTTTTACATATTCGTTTGGTCTCAGAGGGCAAAACTAGGAGCAATGGTTGTATGCTACAGATAGTAAGGTTTAGGAATGACTTCAGTTAACAATTAAATCTGTCCAGAGAGTGAATGGGCCTCTCTCTGGAGGCCAAGTTGCCCTCACTAAAAGTCACCAAGCAAAGACCGAATGACCACTTGTCAGGTATGACATCAAGGGGATTCTTGCTAAAATAAAAATTGAATTGGATGACCTCCCTGCAATTTTGTGACTCAGGCACCATCTTTTCCTCAAAGCCTTCCCTGAGACTCCCCATTGAAAGTGATATCTCCCACTTCATATTTCTTATAATATTTTGTCCAGATACTTCTTTTGTACTTGTTGTGTTGTACATACTTGTTTTTGTTCATGTTTTACTCCTTCTTCTAGAGTGTAAGTTTGGCCAAAAAAAGAACAACCTCTTAATGACAGACAGGACAAAAGTGGGAACTGATAGAGGAAGATACAGAAAGCATACATTCTTTGGGACAAAGAAAGGAACAACATATACATAGAATATGATTTATGAAATACATACAAAATAATTTCTGATCAGAGAGCACCAAACCATTAACTTTTTAGCAGTCACTACATTTAGAATGGAAGAAAATAGTATTATAACTGTTTCATTATGATATCTAGATGGCAACATAGGCTGTAGGATGACCAACACATCCCACTGTAATTGCATTGTCCTGAGGGGCTTAATTAAAAATTAGAGTTCTTTCCTAGACATCCAACCATTTTATTTAAACTAGATTGGAAATTTATGGTGCTGTCTTCTTTTATACATTGTCCTATTTTGGAAAATATATGTGTGGAAATTAGGAATCACCTTTTTGATCTATGGTCATATAGGGCATGCATCGAAGTATACATTTCTCTTTCTTTTAATGTACCTTTAAATAATAACACCATTCTATTCTTCCTTTGACTTTAGGTAATAGTGTAAACCGTCTTCAGCAAGTAGAAGTGAGAATCATAGACACTGAGACATGCAACCAGCCACAAGTTTACAACAATGCTATCACCTCTGGAATGATATGTGCTGGCTATTTGGAAGGAGGAAAAGATGCTTGCCAGGTAAACTAGAGTGCTTTTACAGGCTACCTTTAGGGACAGTAGATATTTTGTAAATGACAGGGGTCTGCATAATTATTTGAAAATCCCTCATCAATCTCTTGCATTTCAATGTTGATACAAAAAGTAATGTAGAAAACATGGGTGTAGTAAAAGGAAAGGAAGGAGCCTTCCATTATGTGTAAATGGAAACAGTCTCACCAAGTCTCCATGCACTGAATTGTAACCAGGAAAGGCAAAATCTAAACACAATCCCTAAAGTTTTTGTCCTCAACCATGAAGCCAGAATATGATACCTTTTTAAGATTTAAAATTCAATGCTGCCCTCCTCTGATCACAGCTTTCTTTACCTACTACCTCTCAAACTCTCCCACCTTACTGGAGCCATTAGCCCTCTTCTGGCTTCACTAGACTCCATTCAGACCCTTGATTCCAGGGTCAGTCACTTTGTGGCTACCTCCTCCCCCATTATTGTAAAGTTCCATATCTATCTTGATGCTGCCAAGCTCACTGTGCAAAAGTCCAGTGGTGGACCACTCCCACCATCTTACTGCTTTCTCTGCTCCTATTCCTTGGATTATCAAGGGCTGTTAGAGGGTGAAAATACTGTGCTGAATTAACTCACAACAAAGTCATACTGATTTTACTTTATCTGCCTTTATCTCTACTTGGCAATTCTTTGATTACTCTCATGAGCACTGAAACACTCTTTCCTCATATAGGCTATTTCCAAAATTCTTTTTTCTTTTCAATTCTCTTCTCTCCATGTTAGTTTTCAGCAGATCAACTCTCCTGTATTGAAGAAGAGATCTAAGCTGTCTTGTATAAACCCCTCCATCTATGCCCATCTTCACCTTGCTATCGTTCTACATTTGTACTCTCTTCCTTGGCACAAATCTCAGAGAAATACATGTCCTTCCTTTTTTCACCATCTTCTCATGCAATGACATTCTTTTTAAAACATTTCATTGCTATATTTTTGAAAAAAATCAATATTTCCAACTTCATACCTTTCCCCACCCATCTCTTACAATAATGAACTTTTTAAAGGAATAAAGAAATTCCTTCCCCCACCACTCCTTCCCCATCCTCCATTACTAAGTATCAGAGTTAGGGCATCTCATGTGAGATGAGTCACACTAAATGCTTTTGAAATTGATGAATGATAGAAACTTCCTGGCAAAATTTCTTTCTGTAAACTGAATTACTAATTCCGCTTCTCCCACTTTTTCCCTAGGGTGACTCTGGTGGACCTATGGTCAGTTCAAATTCTAGAGACATCTGGTATCTTTATGGTATAGTGAGTTGGGGTGACGAATGTGCACAACCAAATAAGCCAGGCGTCTATACTCGAGTAACTGCTTTTCGTAACTGGATTGAAGCCAAAACTGGTGTCTAAGACAAAAATGATTTGTAAAATGAAATATACAGTTACATGTGGACCATACTCACCCCAAGAAATCCATATGTATTGATTATGCTATCTCTATAAAGTATCTGTCTTCAAGATTTTGACTTAAGGTCATGAATCTTAAGTCAATGTCAACAGTGTGAAGAAATGATTTCCATCCATTTTCATAGATTGTTGTATTTACTGCCTTTGTAAAGGTAGTGAACAATCAGAAAAAGGTAAAATAAAACAATTTTTTTTGCTTTAAAAATAAATTTATATATACACAGAGGTATGCACTATAGAATGTTTTTTTTTCCTATCTGAATGAGGTCAGAGCAAAGGCTATCATAAGGAATACTATTGTGCCATAATAAATGATGAAAGGGATGGCTTTAGAGAAAAACTCAGGAAGATTTGCATGAACTGATACAGAAAGAAATGAACACAATCAGGAGAATAGTCTATACTATAACAACAGTGTTGTGAAAACAAACAATTCTGAAAGACTCAAGAGCTCTGATCAACACAATGACCAACTGTAACCCAGAAGACTGATGATGAAGAGTACATCCACCTTATGACAGAGATGCGATAAGTTGAATATTGAAAAGACATATTTTAGGACAAGGCCAATGCAGGATTTTTTTGTCTGATTACACATATTTGTCATGAGGATTGTCTTCTTTTTTATTTCCATTGGGAAAGGAAAGTGGGAGGGAAAGAAAAATGTTTGTTAATTGAAAATAAAGTTAATTTTGAAAAAAAAATCACCACAAAATATGGATTTAGTATTAGGGGAGAAATATAGGAAATCATAAAAGCAACATGTAGGTAAGCTTAAGTATTTATATTTCTGTATGCTATATATACTCATCAATGTGGACAATACTTTCAACCCATCCTATCCTCTTACCCCACCTCTGATCCTTCCGTAGCATATCTAACCAATTTATTGGAGACATACCTTTAGGTGTTTTAATATTCTGTGGGGCTCAATAAAGTATCTGGACTCTACCTAGGTTATTTCTTGTTCTTGCTTTATAACTGATCAAGTTCCTCCTGCAATCATACATGCTAGATGATAACTTACCGTGCAAGAGGAGCATGACATAGTATATTCAGAATTGGTTTTATAGTCAGGAAGATTAGGTTCAAGTCCTTTCCTCTGACACATGCTAACTGTGAGACCCTGGGAAATTCATTTGAGCTCTCCAGTGCCCCAGGCAGCTCTCTAAAACTATCAATTGCAAGAAGGTACCAATCTGCATTGGTAGAAGAACAACCGGGATTTCCTCACAATAATGAAATCACAGATCCAGTCATATATGTTTGCACACATATAAAAATAAACATATGTATATTTATATACACATGCATGTGTATTTATAATACAAGTTTCTGTATGTACAGATATGCATGCCTCTGAAAAGAAGTAAAATTTGTGTATGTATATACATGTTTAAATAGAAGTCTTAGTGCAATTTTAACTTTGATAATTTCAAAAACTTAAAAACTGTAAACAAAAAATTGAAAATCAATTATTTGAATTTGAAATATATTTATATATTTCTTATGAAATTTCAAAATAACCATATCTTGCCCTGTATATTATTCCGTTGGTGTTTAATCTTTGTAAAAACTTTCATCAGCACCAGTGAAACATAAGAGATAGTGGACTATTTTTGGAATTGGGAAGAGCTAGGTTCCTGTTCTATATTTGACACATACTAGCTCTGTGACCCTGAGCAAGTGACTTAATTTCTCAGGGCTTCAGACAGCTCTCT
>JAQQSK010016316.1:0-10479 GCA_028658325.1 Potorous gilbertii | reverse complement strand
GTTTTTATTTGTTAACTAAAATGGGCTAGGGGGCCCAGCATAGAACTTTTTGCTTAGGTCCCAAAAATAGTAAGCTCTTTGTTTGAGGAGTACTTAAGTTTTGTATAGTCATTAATAATACCTCCTCTCCCTCACTTGAAGGGAAAGCTAGCCCAAGATTAGCTCAGAGATCATTTGTGAAAGGTTTGTTATCCATGTGGTTATTAGGCATGGCTACTCTGGAGAAAGATTTATAACAGTATTTATCCCTAAGGGACTTAACCATTACACATTAATCAGTTTGAGGTCCAGCCCTGAACCACTATTAGATATGGAGTTCTGGCTTATTGTTTTCAAAGCCCATTTGTGCTTCTTTCTCTTCTCTTCTCAGAACATTTTTCTGTCTCTGTATTATATGAGGGAATTAGACTAGGTGACTCTTAAGATCCTTTTCTGCTCTGGGAGTCTTCTTGCTTTTTTTTTCCTTTCTTCATTATTCAAGGCAAGCACATAATGCCCAGAAGTCTGTCATCTTCTACCTCGACAATTTTTCAACCAAATTTAAGGAATTTCTTCTGTTGGGCATTTAATGCACTTTGCCATGTGACACCAGCTTCTCTTTCCACCAGGCTGATTGCACATTACTCTCTAACATTCTAACCCAACTGGCCTTCTTGCTGTTCCTTGCATAGGATGTGTCATTTCCCACCTGTTTTTTCAGGGGCTTCTGTGTGGAATGCTTTCCTTCCTTATGTCTACTTCTTGGAACCTCTGGCTCCCTTCAAGGCTCAGCAAAAGTACTGCCTCCTAGAAGAGGCCTTTCTTGTCACCTCCCCCCACCAGTTGTTAGGCAACCCCTGCCCAATTATTTTGTATTTACTTTGTATATTTCTTGTATTTACTTATGAACTTGTCATTGTCCATCCTGTCCCATTCCTCAACCTCCAGTAAAATGTAAGCTCCTTTGAGGGCAGGACCTGTGTCCTGTTTGTATTTGTAACCTCAGTGCCTGGCACAGTAGGCACTTATTAAAACTTGCTGATTGATTGTTCTCAATAAATAAGCCTGCAATGTGGAGTATTTAGGCTCCTGGAAATATTTCACAGTGAAAAGATTTGTTTCTTCACTAATTATTTAATATACTTCTAGAAATTCTAGCTATAGGAAGAAGACAAGAACAGAATTAAAGGTAAAAGCGTCAATAGACAGAAGACTGAATTATCTTATTCACAGATGACATGGTGCTGTACCTCAGAGATTCAACCACAACAAAAAAAAAACCCTAATTGAATCAATGCAGCCAAAATTAGAAGAAAAGCAGGAAAATGAGGGTGAGGGGAATCTTCACAGGAAGTTTCTTTGATAAGGGCCTCATTTCTCAAATATATTAAGGAAAAAAATTTATAAAAATATGAGCCATTCCCCAGCTGATAAATGGTCAAGGAATATGAGCAGGCAGTTTGCAGAAGAGGAAATCGAAGCCATCAATATTCATATGAAAAAATGCTCTAAATCACTAATTAGAGAAATGCACACCTATCAGATTGGCTAAGATGACAGAAAAGGAAAATAAATGCTGGAGGGGATGTGAGAAAATAGGTACGCTAATGTACTGTTTGTGGAACTGTGAACTAGTCCCAACCATTTTTAAAAGCAGTTTGGAACTATTCCCATAAAGCTATAAATCTGGCATACTTTGACAGCAATACCACTGCTAGGTCTACACACCAAAGAGATGAAAGCAAAAGGAAAAAGACCCACATGTACAAAAATATTTCTAGCAGCTCTTTTTGGGGTGGCAAAGAATTAGAAAATGAGAGGCTACCCATCACTTGGGGAACAAGTTAACGGTTTATGAATTGTGCTGTAAGAAGTGATGAAAGGGATGGTTTCAGAAAAATCTGGGAAGACTTAGACGAATTGATGCCAAGTGAAGTGAGCAGAACCAGGAAAACAATGTACACAGTAACAGCAATATTGTAAAGATAATCAACTATGAAAAACCTAGTAAACTGCTCAGTGATCTACCTCAACGCCAAAGGAGTCATGAAAAATGCTATGCACCTCCAGGTAGAGAAGTATGGGCGATATCTCTCTCTCTCTCTCTCTCAAAACATGGCTAATGGGGAGATACGTTTCACATGACTTCATATGTGTATTAAGTATTCCATTTCTTGTTTTGTCAATGGGCAGGGGAGGGAGTGGAGGGAGGGAAAGAATTTGGAATGAAAATTTTAAGGAAAGAAACCAATTGGTGATTAATAGCTTTAGCAAGGTAGAAAAGTCTTAAATCAGCATTTCTGTACAGTTGTCAAAGACTAGTCTGGGTAGGTTGGGATCCCGAACTTCCTTCCAGAGGATGAAAAGAAGGAAATAAGCATTTAATAAGTTCTTACTATGTGCCAGGTATTATTCTAAGCACTTTGCAACTCTCTCATTTTATCCTCACAATAATCCTGCAAGGTAGGTGCTATTATTATCCCTATTTTACATTTGAGGAAACCGAGGCAGGCAGGTTAATTGATTTGCTGGGGGTCACACAGCTGGGAAGTATTTGAGACTGGATTTTTGAACTCCACTCTTCCTGACTCCAGACTCTGTAGTCTAACCACTACGCCATCTAGATTCCCGTGTCACAAATCCTTGGGTCCATGAGGCAAAACTGTTTCACCATAATTCTAAAACATTTTAATTTTAATATGGTAAATATTGGGAGATGCAGCCCACATAAACAAAAGCTCTTTGGATGATCCTCAGTCATTTTTAAGAGTACAAAGAGGTCCTGAGGCCAAAAAGTCTGAGAATCGCTCTTGTACTGTACTAAGAAAAACCCAGGAGAATCTATACTATGACACATTCCATTCAAAATAACTACAAAGTACATAAATGATTTCCAGTTAAATTACCACATCCCACGTTACATATGAATACAACTACAAAACACTCTAGAAATAGAGGCTTATGTACTCTCAAATGACTTCCCCCTCCATCAGTTTAAGTGTCTTTGCATGTTTCTCTGAGTCCCTCCTGCCTTCTTAGTTGTGCTGCAGTGATATACCACTGTTTGACCATTTCTCAGTCTCTGAGCACACACTTGATTTCCAGTTTTTTCCTACCACAAAACTAGCTACTAATATTTTGTTAAGTTTCACTTCCTTGAGGTATATACCCAGTGATGAGATTACAGGATCAGAGGCTATGAACAATTTAGTAACTTTTCTTATGTAATTCCAACTTGTTATTAGTGGGCCTATCTTCCTATAATCCCTCCAACATTATTAATATCTTTTATCATCTTTACCAGCTTGATGAGTATGAGGCAAACCCTTCAAGTTGTTTTTATTTACCTTCTATTGTCCAATGAAAATCACTTGGAAGATTTCAATTTTGTGAGTTGCTTTACTTACAAACTTCCATGTTTACTGGAATAGTTATTTTCTATTAAGGAGATGCTAGTTGTAGAAATTGAAACAGATTGAATAAAGAAGAAAATGCAGCAAAAAATGACCCTTTAAATGGGCACAATATACTTGAGCCAATGAGATTATGACTTTACTCCCATTCTTTTACTATTTTAGGGGTACCCCGTGTACAGCATCTCATTCATATGTTAATGATCTCTTTTACTGTCTCTTCTCCCTCTGAAGTTGTTACTTGTTGTAACCAATCTAAACTTTACCTGTTATGTTTCTTTCTGTTATCTGTTTGATTGTAATTTTAAGAACTTTGTGATCCATGATTTGTAATCATATATAACCAAGAATATTGATGTTAGATGGACTTTTTACAGCAATAACCTATTTAAGATCATTGAAAACACTGATTTCCTGCCCAAGTCCTAGGCCCCTAGGCTCACTGTCCATCTGCCACAGCTTTCCAGAATGTACACATAATGGCTTAATTGGCCTCTTTTTTCTTTGACCTCTTTGCAGCTTTTATCTTTCTTGTCCTTCCTCTGCTCTCTTCTTACTTGGCTTCTTTCTATGATTCACTCCTAGTTCTCCTGTCTGCTTTTTTTTTTTTTAAAGTCAGAATTCTCCCATTTACTAAGTGTGGCTACTCCCCCCTCCATATCCTTGTCCCACTCTCCTTCTCTTTATTATATACCCTGTCTCTTGACGATCCTAATTTAGCTTCCCTTGGTTTAATCATCTCTCTGTAGATGACTCTTCTTCCCCCACTCCCAATCTACATTACTAGCCCTGATCTCTCTCCTTAACTTCTGCTATACAAACAACTTATTCTGCATGGATCTCAAACTTAATATGTCCAAAATAGTCCAAAACCCCATTCCATTCCTCCAGACTTGGCCATTTCTGATGGGGGTACCACAGTACTTTTCTAGTCATCCAGATTCCCAGCCTCAGTTATCTATAGAGTATTTGTCCCATAAAGAAATGATTAGTTCTTACTTCCCTTATTTCAAGTTCTAACAGACTTGTCTTTGTAGCTCTAGCACCTAACATGCAACCTGGCACAGAAGAAAGGCTTGATTTATTGTCCCCCATGGTAGTTTGCCAAGTCTTACCAATCCTGCCCCCACAATACTTTCTCCACTTACATAGCCTATGCCCTTCGGGCCCTTATTGCCTCTTGCTTAAACTGTTATCTTTAATATTTTCTAATTACCTCCTAAATGGTCTTCCTGTTTTCCTTTTTTTATTCTTCAGCCCACCTTCTAGGTGCTGCCAAATTGATGTTTCTAAGCCACAGACCTAATCATATTAGCCTCCTACTTAGGAATCTCTGCCTCCCTGTACCCTTTAGGGTAAAAACAAAAGCCTGGTTGAGCATGGCTTTCAGAGCCCTCCAAAGAAGGGCTCCCAGCAACCTTTGCAGCCTTGTTTCATAGTACCTCCCTTCATGTGCTCTCCAAAGTGGCCTCTTGACTTTTTCTAATACACTACATTCCATTTCCCATCTCTTTGTTTTTATCCATGCTACCCCTTAAGTCTGGAATGCATCCTGGCTTCCTTCAGAATCCATCTCTAGTCCCTTCCTCCTAACCCTACCCCCACTTTAGTGGTCTCTTTTTCTTAGAACTCTTTGATATTATTTGTGTTGGATTTATGTTGGTTTACTTTGTATTTAGCTCCTTTAGGGCCAGGACCTGTTGCTTCCTTTCTAGCTCCTTGGCTTGAGGTGTATTAACACTGGGATTTGCCCATAATTGGTTCTTTTTTTTTTTTTTTTTAAACATTCAGTTCATAACAAATGCTTATTCAGTTGTCTTGTTTACTGTTGTGTGTCTTAGGCTGGGCAATATGCATTTTTTTCCATTCTTTTTGGTTTTTGACTGAAAGATTAAAATGATCTCTTCTCCCACACCATGATAAAGTTTGGTTTGGATTTGGTTTGTACCCATTACCTATGTTGTATTGTATTTTCATTTACTTTGTTAAACCTATCCCAATTGTATCTTAATGGGGTTTGGTCACTCTTGACTATCCTGGAGTGTGATGCTTCTGGTTTAGGGAACTCCTGTTAGAAAACCCTGCCTGAGAATGCCAGCCCACATCTAATCTGCATTTTCTACTCAGAGTCCCATGGCCAGTGTGAAGTTGAGGGTGAGGTCTGATTTAAAGGCGCACAAGCTAGGCTGCATGTACTTCCTCACAGTAAGGAATGAGGCTAAAAAGAAAAAGATCAAGAAAACGAAATCCAAAGACAAGGAGAGACAAGATTTATCTTAGTGGCTAGTACATTTGGTGTTTTCAGTCTAGTGGTGCTGACTAATTTAGTTAGTGTCTCTAAAATCTTAGAAATAAGAAGCTGCCTGCAGTAAAATATTTTCGTACTGTACTAGGGCAGTCATTCACATAATTGAAGGAAACAAATGAGGAATCAACATTGAAAATTACCTCTTCAATAACTACATATATACTTAAAATAGTTCACATAAATGCTAGATGTCCCAAACATTTTAGTTCAGTTTGAAACTTTAATAAAGCTTAAATAACAAGAGCCATGTATGTGCCAGGATTGTTAAGCTTTAATGTCTTCAAACTGTACTAAGGCTTTGGGGACCATCTCTATAAGGAGTTAATAATAATAAGAGCCAATATTTGCATAACACCTGCTTACAGATATTATCAATTTGATCTTTAGAATAACCCTGGGATATGGGTGCTCTTGTCATATCCTTATCCTTTTTACAGATAAGGAATTCAGGTCTTCTTGATTTCAAGTCTGGCATTCCAACCCCCCCCCCCCCCCAGCCACTTGGACTGGCCTTGTAAAGTCTGGCAACTTCATTAAAGGAGCAGAGGCCTCTTTCTGTGATTACTTTGAGGGAAAGTAGTTATTTGGGCATCTAAGTGCTAGGGGGGGTTAAATGTAACCCCTCCCCCAAAAAAGATCCTTAAATGAAATAACAATCTCATTTCTTTCTAGTCACATACCATATGTACATACATAGGATTAAAGTATTTGCATCCCTAACCTTGGTTTTAAGCACAATATTTGTTCTTAAGTGGGGATACTCCTTGCTCTCCATTGCCACTCCTTTGAAGTACATACAGTCCCCATCTTCCAACTAATCAAAATCCTGGTAGTGGTTGTCTCCCGACCTCCAGATCACTCCCCTTCCTTCCTCAGTGTGTTCAGTACCTGACTCACAATCTTTCTCTCTTCCTTAATTCCTGCCCTCATAATAGGGAGTTTCAAGGTACGTACTGACACTCCCTCAAACACCCACACTATTTCCCGTGACCTACTCCTCTACCCTACCTTAGCCACACGTAAAAAGTTAGACCTTTGATCTTGCCATTGCCCATAAATGCACCACTAACATGTTCATGAACTCTGAAATTCCATTATTGACTTTCCTCTTCTCCTTCAGCTTGCTTATGCCAAACACTACTCTTTATCCACACTGTGACCCTTTAACTCCTTAGTTCTCTCCAAGGCCATCTCCTCTGCACTAGCCACTCTCTCCTCTTTTCCCCATCCTGACCGCTTGGTGAGCCAGTACAACTCTACACTATTCTATTGTGCTCTGCTGAGCCTCGGCCTCTGATCACTCCCACTATCAGCTGCCTTTGTGCCAACGTACATGCTGCTGAATGAAGGTGGGGAACAGTTATAACCATTCTCTGACTGGGTCCCCTACCAGTTTATTGTGCAGAACCTCACCAGGGTGCTCTCTGCTGTTATACAATCCTACTCTATCTCCCTTATCAGCTTATTCTTCACAGCAGCTCCCATGGCTCTCCCTCCTTTCGTACTCTCACCTGAGAATCTTGTCTCATATTTTACAGATAAAATTGAGGCTATTTGCCTTTTCTCTCCTCTTCCTCATCTCCTATTACTCAGATTCCTTCTGCTACTCTCTCTTCCTTCACCCCTGTCTAACATAGAGAGGTGACCTTCCTCCTCCACCTGCTAAAGTGATCCCATTCCATCCTGTCTCCTCTAAGATACTGCCTCCCTCTCTCATCCTTGCTGTTTCACTTATCTTCAGTCTCTCCTCTGCTGGCTCCTTCTTTATTGCCTACAAACCAGCCCACACCCCCATCCTGAAAAAAAGAAAGGCATTTGATCCTTCCATCTCCACTGACTATTGTCCTGTATCTCTTCTGCTTTTTGTGGGTAAATTTCTTGAGAAGGCTGTCCATGATAAGTACCTCTAGTTCTTCTGCCATTCTCTTAACTTCCTACAACCTGGCTTTTACCAATGATTTCCTAATTACCGTACCCATAGCCCTTTCTCAGTCCTCACAGTTCTTAACTTCTTTTCAGTCTTTGACACTGTTAATCAGCCTCTTCTCTCTAGGTTTTCTGGATACCACTTTTTCCTGGACCTTCATCTTCTATACTATGATGATGTCATCAGCTCCCACAGATTTAATGACCATCTCTGTGCTGATGATTTTCAAATCTACTTATCCCACCCTAACCTCCCTGCTTATTCTTCACTCTCCCGTCTCCAACTGCCTTTTGGACATCTCCAACTAGATGTCCAGTAGACATCTTGAAACGAAACTATTCAAAATTAAACTCATTATCTTTCCACTTAAACTTCCTCCCTATACTTTCCTAGTTCTGTCAGGGCACCACTATCCTCCCAGTCACCTGGGCTCCCAACCTAGGTGTCTTTCTTACTCGTTGCCATCTCTCACTCCCCTATATCCAATTTGTTGGTTTCACCTCTGCAACTTTTCTCCAATACACCCTATTCTCTCCTGACAATATCACCTCCCTGAGGCAAGCTCTCCTCACCTTCCCCTAGACTATTGCAGTAGTCTGTTGGATGGTTAGCTTGCCTCAAGTTTCTTCTCTTTCCCTGATATGTCATTCCATCCTCCATTCGGCCACCAAAGTATATTCCTCAAATGACGGGTCTGATCATGTCACCCCCTACCCCCACTCAGTAAAAACTATTGGTGTCAAATACAGAATACTCTTATTTGTCGTTCAAAGCCCTTCATAACCTTATCTGCCTCAGCCTTTCCAGTCTTCTTATGCTTTCCTCCCTACCATGTACTCTTTGACTCACCGACACTGGCCTCCCTTCTGTTCCCTGAACAAGGCACTCCATCCTTTGGCTCTGGGCTTTTTGTCTGGCTATTCCCCTTGCCTGACATGCTTTCCCTGGATTTCTTTGGATCTCAACTAAAATTCTGTCTCCTACAGGAAGTCTTCCCCAACTCCTCTTAATTCTAGTGCATTCTTCCTTTTAATTATGTCCAGCCTATCCAGTTTATAGCTTGTTTATACATAGTTGTTTTGCATGTTGTCTCCCCCATTAGCCTGTGAGCTCTTTTAAGATCACAGGCTGTCTTTTGCTTTTCTTTGTTTAGTGCCTGGAAATAGTAGTCTCTTAATAAATGCTTATTGGCCAATTTACTACATGACTTCTAAGGCCTCTTCCTAGTTTAAGATTTCTGTGAACTCAAAATCCTGGGCTGTTGGAATGAAGTTCAGAAAACTGCCCCTATATGTCATCCCAGGTGTACTGCCCTGGACGGTAGGAGGAGCCTTCTTCTAAACTAAGATCTTGGTAGCGGATGTTTTCAGTTGTAGACATAGCTAATGTTATGAGTACCACACTATCATATTTTCCTCTAGAGACCCACTTAAAAATCATTTGGTGCCCAATGAAATTTTCATTATTTCCCAGTGTCTGTTAATGAAGCATCATGTAAACTTGCATGTACTACTTGTGACAAATCTTATCTGACTCACTGGCTTTCCATTGTTTCTCAAGTGAGTTATTTAAGGATCTTCCTGTCAGTGCATCCCAATTCAAATTGTTCTCAAGAAAGTTAGGATGATAGGAACTAGGTGGGAATGTTTTCCTGTGACCAAAGGTATTTGGTTTTTTGTTTTGTTTTGTTTTGGTACTGAGAATTCCAATTGCTATATAGTATGGTAGGTGTTTTTTTCCTTCATCCCATTTAGATTTCTAAAATGACCTGATTTCCCCCCACCCCCTCCCCAAACCAGGGTTTGGAGCCATGAATCAATTTAATTTTGGAGGATCTCCTGCCACCGGAGGTGGTTTCACCTTTGGCACTGCAAAGACAACTACCACCACACCAGGACCAGGCTTTTCTTTCACCATACCTGGCTCTGGAGGAGGGTTTAATTTTGGGACTCCCTCCCAACCTACTGCAAGCATGCCTTCTACTAGTATGTTCTCCCTGACCACCCCTGCCTCATCTACACCAGGCTTCAGCTTTGGATCACAGGTCACAACAACTCCAGGTTCTGCCACTTCGGGGTTTTCCTTAGGGTAAGAGCTATATAGTTTCTGGCTCTCTAAGCAGCTATGGATATATAATCACCTCTCAAGGACAAGCTTTTAGTTTGAAGCAGGGATAAAGGGTCAATCAATTTTATAGGAGGGCATTTATAAAACTACTATTTGGAATTGTGCCACTCAGTCCCTAAGTACTCTCTTAAATTAAACCTGTCTTTGGATTGAAGCAAATTGAAGGCTGATCTGCAGCCAGAATTCTTTGTGATCCACTGAAGGATAGGAGGAGGGCTCTGAGAGTTTGGAATGTGTCCTTATTGTGGCTCTCTAGAGTGATCTTTATCAACGTAATGACCAAAAACTCTTCCTTCCTATATCTCAGTGTTAAAAGCATTCCCCTCTTTTTTAAAATGTGTTTCTTTGTCAATCCATTCTGACTCAACCACTCCCTTTAGTGACTGAGAGAACCATTTGCTTCCTTTCAATGGCACTTGTGAGGTAACTGAGCAGTTACCTTCCTGAATTTTTCTTTCCTCTTCATTTCAATTATCTAATAGTTTGTGGTTAAAGAATGCCAGGATAGCACTTCTTTGGGAAGATGAGTTGAGCAGCAGAACATTTATTATCTAGGTTTATGAAATGCATTAAGAATTTTTTGGATATATATCCAAAGACAATTAATAGGATGCCTGTTATTTGGCATTGCCATTTACTCTCTAAAATACCAACTTATCTTATGAAAATAGTTTGTCAGAAGACATAGCATTTTTACCCACCCTAAAGAAAATCCTAGGAGTCAC
>JAQQSK010016315.1:0-10479 GCA_028658325.1 Potorous gilbertii | reverse complement strand
AAATAATAGCTACATTAACATCAGAAGTGCTATGGTAAAATGGATAGAATATTGGACTTGAAATTATGATGATTTGGGTGTAAAATTTGCCTGGCACACAGGCAGCTCATATTACCTTTGAATTGTCCAAGGTCAAAATATATAGAAAAGTTAGTTATATGCATCTCTCAAGAGAAGTTTTATAGTTGTGAATCACATGCCTATACAAAAATGATTTTTAAAAACAGTAACTATTAAAAATGTTAATAATAATCAGTAATGAGAACAATTTGTTAGTTTAACTGTCTGTCTGCATTTGTCCTTTTTTGAAGGAGACCATGATATCAGAGAAATGATGACATGACTCGTAACTTTGTTTTTGAGGGAGGGAGGGCTGTGCATTTTTGCCAAACTCACTTTCCCTCCCTGAGCCATCTGGATCCAGTGACCAGATATTCTTCAGGATGACTTGTGAAGGTCCAGGATTCAGTGGGAGATGTTGGATTATTCAAGTACTCTCTTAGAGTGAGGGAACACCCATTCACTGAATAAGCCACTTTAAGAAGTATGCTGGGAATGGTCCTTTTAATGAGAAAAAAAAATAAATCAAAGGAAAGCATAAGAGTTACTATTGATAATAACTTTCAAGCCAGGATGGTCCCAAAAAGAGTCATTAAGTGGAGTTTGGGCAGGGTCCCATTGTAGTGTAATATATGGACTTCAGAGTACAGTGGATTTAAGGTTTTGGGAAAGATGAGAAAGAAAGAGAGAAAGGGAAAAAGAAAGAAAAAAAGAAAGAAAGAAAGAAAGGGAAGGAAGGAAGAAGGAAGGTAGGAAGAAAAAGAAAGAAATAGAAAGATAGAAAGAAAGAAAGTAAAAAAAGAAAAGAAGGAAGGAAGAAGGAAAGAAAGAAGGAAAGGGAAGGAAGGAAGAAGGAAAGAAAGAAGGAAAGAAGAAGGAAGGTAAGAGGAAAGAAAGAAAGAAAGAAAGAAAGAAAGAAAGAAAGAAAGAAAGAAAGGAAGAAAGAAAGTAAGAAAAAAGAATTCTGGCCCATAAGCCCTGAGTTAACTGGGCATCCTCTGGTCATCGAAAGCAAAAGGAAGAGGGGGAGACAGAAAGAAGCTGATGAGTTGAGTTACCCATCTAGCTGGGTCCCCATTCAGATGGCTTGGTTTACTCACAGGTCTCTTCTCATCCTTTGGTTTTGAAGAAGACCATTTCAGAGAAACAATTACATGCTTCCACTTGATTTTGAGTTGTTAGACTGAAATACTTTCCTCAGACATTGGAGTGATAAAAGTATTGATAGAAGCAACTAGAATGACCAATGAATACATGAGTTCACCATATGAATACTGCCCATTCTGTTTTTATCCTTTTCTAATAGAGCTGGTATTGGTATTTTCAAAGGTACTGGGATCTGGTTATCCTACACTGATATATGTGTGAAAGGCACATATTTTGTCTTTCTTAATAGAATATATGAAAGACTATATCATATATGGGTCATCTTACAATGATTTATATTCTAGATTTTTATCAACTCTTGGCTTGTGGCTACATACACAACTTCATTTCCCAAAACTAGACCAAGACTAGGACCTAAGGATGGCAACAAAAAAGAATGTTTGCTCTTTGTATCTTTTTTGTATGAGTGACTGTCCTATTTATGGTTAGTAATTGTTGTTTTTGTTCAATTATGTCATGTCCAACTCTTCATGATCCCATTTAGGGTTTTCTTTTCAAAGATATTGGAGCAACTTGCTATTTCCTTTTCCATCTCATTTTGTAGATGAGGAAACTGAGGTAAGTAGTGTTTAGTGACTTGCGCAGGGTCACAAAGACAGTAAGCATCTGAAGCCAGATTTTAAGTCAGGAACATGAATCTTCCTAATTTCAAAGGCAGTGCTCTGTTCACTATACCTAGCTGCCATCTAGGTAAGTAAAACCTATATAACTCTCACACATAAGAGTGACTATGTTCCTTGAGATGTAGAATGACATACATCAGGAATTTTATATATGTGTGTCACTATTTAAATCCTAATTTAAGGGCTCTGAGAGGAAATTCTTTGCTCTGATGCCATATTACTACAATTGTTATATGGTTGAACATAATAAAATGATTTTGCAGCACCTGTTAGACTGGTTCATTGGTGGCTCAGTGGATAAAATGCTGGACCAAGAGTCAGTTACAGCTGAGTTCAAATTTAGCTTCAGACATTAACTATGTGTAAACCTTGGAAAGACATTTCAAATTCTGACCACTTCAATTTCCTTATCTATAAAACAGATAAAAAGCAAATCAGTAACACCTACCTCCCAGGGTGGTTGTGAAGATCAAATGAGATAACATTGGTATAAAGTGCTCTGCAAACTTTGCTATGTGTTATATGTTAGTTACCATCATCATCAAGATACCAACAGAACTTTTGGTATGCCATCTTATTTTTCTGATCTTGAGGCACATACACACATATTTCTTTTTTTAGAAGTATAGTTATGATGCAGTGTTTTCTCATATTTTTAAGTAATGGTTATAGCAATTAGTAGTATTATTGATATTTACATAGAACTTTAAGATTATCAAAGGATTTTACATGTATTATTTTATACCAACATTAGCCTGGTGAGATAAGTGCTATTATTTCCCCATTTTGTTAATTTAGGTTCACATAGAGTTTTTGTAAATAAGACATAGGAATTGCCAAATATTAAAACAAATCACTGAAAATATTCTTTATTCCTTTATTATTGAATTTAGTTTTGTTTTCATCCACAGTTCCAATTTCTATCTTAGATTCTTGAAGTTAGTAGTTGATTGGTTGTTGTTCTTCATTCATGAAGAGGATTAAAAGGACACCACCATGATAAAGTCAAGTTTCAGTGTATCCAACTGTGACTGGTAGACTAATAAGAGCTCACAATCCTCTACCACAGATTGGGCACAGGTAGTCTGCATGAACACTTACTCTAAATTTGGCACCTTACATTTCCTTTGTGCTGTTTCAATTCTTCTTTACTCAGGGAGCAGAGAACCCTTTCTGATGTGGTCATGTCATGTTAAGAAGTCCTGTGCCAGTGTTGCCCATGTCTCACAATCAAATCCAAAGCTCTTGACAGAGACCTTGAGAGTATTCTTGTATCACTTCTTCTGATCACCATGTGATCGTATACCCCGAGCAAGTTCTCCATAAAATTGACTTTTTGAAAAGTGTACTCTTTGCATTTGAACAAGATGGCTACCCCATCAGAGTTGTACTATCTGAAGCATAGTTTGAATGTTTGGCAGTTTAGTTTGAGCGAGGACCTAAGTGTCTGGTACTTTATCCTGCCAGGTGATCTTCAGAATCTTCCTAGGACAGTGCAAATGGGAATGATTCTGTTTCCTGGCATGGCGCTAGAAACATGTCCATGTTTCACAAGCATACAACACTGAGGTCAGCACAATAGGTCTGTAGACATTCAGTTTAGTAGTCAGTCTAATACCTCTTCTCTCTAATATTTTTCTTCAGAGCCTCCCATACACTGAGCTAGTTCTGGCAATGAATGTATCAACCTCATTGTCAATGTGCTACTGTTCTTCCCTGAAAACACTCTACACTCCAAGACTAGGAGAACCAATGTCTTGGCCATCTTTGCCTCTTTAGAAGCATAGGAATTCTCTCTGAAATGCCCAGGAAATAGTGAACTTCTAGCTCAATCAAAATTAAACTGCTCTTTGAGGAAATGGACTATTTGTACTATGATTTCTAGAACTATTTGTAGCACAATGGTGCTATATACAATGCAGTATTTCCAAGTTTCTATAGCTTTCCCAAGCTAGAATTGTATTTAAACATCATGATAAAAAGCCAAGTTCAATATCCATAATATTTACTCAAGTTTTAAATTAACTGTTATTATAAAATAAGATGACAATGAAATTCAAGAAGTTGTATTTTTCCAAGATGATTCTCAAGTGTGCTCATATGTGTAAAAAATAGCCAGATTCGTTTTGATCTTATAAACAAAGACACCATCAGAGAACCTTCAGAGTTCAGATTAAACTACCAAACAAGACTTATAATAGGCAACATTTAGGGGATATTAGGTGTTACTATGGAAGTATAAATGTATACATGTATACATATGTTTATATAGATATGTACGGGAGAGAGAGAGAGAGAGAGAGAGAGAGAGAGAGAGAGAGAGAGAGAAAGAGAGAGAGAACCATAGTAGGTAGAAAAGTGGTCTTGAAGCAGGAAAGACCTGGATTTAGTTCCAATATCTGGATATATATTGTGTGAGTTTGGGAGGTGACTTAAATACTCACTGCCCAATATAACTCACTAGGACTACAAATTGCTAAAGAAAAGTGATAAACCTGCATTGATAGAGGGGATTATCTTATCTGGTATATCCCTATATCAGTAAAATCACAGACCCAGTTTCTATACCAATCCCTACACACACACACACCACACTTTTCCGTCTCTGTCTCTCTTTCTTCATATATTGATGATATAGATAGATACATTCATATATTTTATGCATATAGTTTTGAATGTATATGTCTGTACAGTTTCTACACATACATACACACACACAGAGTGCCAGAAGCATTCACACTACCTAAGAATCTATAGTATAAATATGTGCTATTGTATAGCCATATATCTGTAGCAATGTGCATTTGTCCACGTTTTTGACATTTATTTTAAGTTCTTATTGATTATCCCCAGAATGATTTCAACTCTTGAACAATAGGAAACAAACCAGCTAATTTAAGTAGGAACAAATTAAAGGAGAAAAAAGGCAATCAAAACAATTTATTTTTAAAATAAAGTAACCAAAGCTGAGGGGCAGCTAAGTGGCACAGTAGATTGAGTGCCAGGCCTGGAGTCAGGAACATGCATCTTCAGGAATTCAAATCTGACCTCAGGCACTTTCTAGTTATGTGAACCTGGGCAAGTCATTTAGCCCTGTTTGCCTTAGTTCCATACCTATAAAACGAGTTGGAGAAGGAAATTGTAAGTCTGGCATCTTTGCCAAGAAAATTCCAATTGGGGTCATGAAGAGTCAGACAGACTGAGCAACAATAACAAACCAAAACCAGGGTTCATCATAAGTACACTCACTCAACTATGTCCCAGTTTGGTCCTTCAGCTGAATGATATCAGAACAAGGGTCATATAGTCCAACATTCAATCTTAGCTCAATTCAGGCTCAAGTTTTGTGTGGAGATTTGATTGAAGGAAGCTGGAGGAATTTTTAAATTACCAACTTCGCTTTTCCTGGCTTTTATTTTTCTTGGATTGCCTCTGGAATGACTGAAATACTGATTAGTTAGTTTTAGGAAATATAAATATTAGACAGGGAGAAAAAGATTACTAACCGTTGTTTTTTCTCAATATGACCCCAAGAGAATTTAACTTGCTATGTGTTATTCTCAAATCTTTATGAAATCCCAGTCCTTCAAACCTTCACTTTCAGGGAAAATCAGAGATGCCATAAATTTGCAAAGTAAAATTCCATAATAGGTAAATCAATTCTAACATGCAATAAGAATGTTTTGGGAAGGAGCAGAATGGGAGGATTCATAGTTATTTTGTTGTGATTGAATTACCAATGATACAATTAAATATTCCATTCATCGTAGCAAACTTCTATAGCTCAAAAAATTATTCTTGTCTGTTTCTGTGATTTATGGGTAACTTTTTTCACTAGTTGTGTTCATTGACTTTGTACTTAACAGTGTCATAAAATGTTAGCTAGAACATGCTAATCGTCCATCTGTAAAGCTCTAATTGATTGCACAAGCCACTAAGATGCACAAATAAAATTTAATTCAGTGAATTTATTCTTTATGAAATAAGGTTTCAAAGGGAATCTATAGTCAAATGCTACATGATTTTTCAGTTGCTTCTGTTCTTTTCTACTTGAATTTTCAAAATATAGTGATGATATTTAATGTTCAAAATTTTCTTATTTCCATTTAGGTTCAAATTTTCCTTTCAAGACATGATAGAGAACTAACTGTATATGACTCCTATACAATGGGGATCAATTTACAATGTTCTGTGGGATAGAAAATGGCAGCTATTTAAGAGTGCAGATTGTGTGAGACAATGTTTAGGAGAGGTAAAAAATATTATAATCAGATGGAAGGGAGATCATCAAATTATACACTTAATTAAATCAAAGAGATCATGGCCCATAAGACATACATATATACATATATTCATATACATATATACACATATGTATACAAATATATACATATATGCATGCATGCATACATGCACATGTACACACATTTATGCACACACATATATAATTTTCTCTCTCTCTCAGAATCTTTAAAGATTATACAATCTGCAGACCTTTTCACCCTAGAGAGTTAAGCACATACAAAATTTATATTATCAAGATAAGGGCAGGTAACTTCTCATTTTTTTTAAAGAGGCTTGCAACTTAGTTCAAATGAACACATTTGGGATACTCTTGAAATTCAACAAACACTAGTTTTTAAACTGGGCAGTGTAGATGTAGATATGTGTATGTATATAAATGAATCAATCAAAAAAATTTACTACATGCAACACATTGAGTTAAGCAGTAGGGATACAATTAATAGAGGAAGACAGTCCCTGTTCTCAAGGAGCACATACTAATGGGGGAGATAGTGTATGTATATTAGGTTATTTCAAAGATCACAATATCCTAAGGGTACAGTGGCAAACCAGTCAGTAAAAAAATCTATTCAGTGTTATCCTTGATGATGTAATTGTATGCATTCTGATGCCAAACTATTTGACACTTCCAAGAATTTTGATAGT
The DNA here is from genome assembly GCA_028658325.1 of Potorous gilbertii. Taxonomy (NCBI): domain Eukaryota; kingdom Metazoa; phylum Chordata; class Mammalia; order Diprotodontia; family Potoroidae; genus Potorous; species Potorous gilbertii. The sequence goes on along the minus strand of JAQQSK010016315.1, from coordinate 3,679 downwards.
GAGAACCTGACTTTTTGGATTCTAAATGGCTATGCAGCTGAAGCTGAAGATGGCTGAAGGGTCTGGGCTGGAAGCATGACTAGCACTTTGGAGGATTCTGCTATTCCTGGGGCTCTTTGGCTTAAGGTCCTGTGATGTCTCCACTGAAGACTGAGAGGAAATGGCGAGAGAGTCATTGACAGTAATTTGGTTTGTCTTGTACTGGCAGGGTGCATTGTTGACTCACCTAGGTTGACTTGTTTACCTATGATGGGATAATAGTTTGTTGCCCCTTGGAGTGGATCTCACACACAAATATATACACATATACAAGGATGTCTGCTTATCTATCTATTCATCCATCCATCTATCTAGCTATCTATCTATCTACCTACCTACATATTTATCTATCACATATATGCTTGTACCCCTGAATCTAACTACTTTGTGTATATTAGTATTTATTTAAATGTATACAAGCATTCAATATGTATAGTTATATGTGTGTGTACATATATATATATACATATATATGTATAAAATGAGTAAATCCATTCAATACTCATACATATATATGTGTTTAAATGTACAGATACATGAAATAATTACACATCAATTAGCGTATAAATAGTTACATTGGTTATTCTATTACAATATAATTATATGTTAATTATATACAAAATAGATATAATAATAATATATGAAAAATGAAATAAGCCTTATTCACAAAGTCTTTAAGCTTTACTCGCAAAGCTTAAATTTTGATGCAGAACTCTCCCCATTAGAATATAAGCTCTTTGTGAATAAGGTCTGTTTCATTTTTTTTTGTATTTATATCTCAATATGTTGAGAACAGTATGCTAACATCGTCCTCACCTCCCATGGGAATTAGATTAGTTTGTCATTAAAAGATGCTGAGACTTGCCTTGATACTCGGTTGTCTCAGAGGATTGAAGATTCACACTAATATCACTTCCTCATTAGCTTTGCAAAAAGGTATCCAGAAGGAACTCCGGAGAACTCTGATGCTTGCCTGGTAGACATGGCCAGGGAGTTTCCTTTAACTGCATGAAATGAAGGTGTCTTCAATAACAATTCTTAGTTAATATCCTTCTGCTATGACTATGTATATATTTTTGTTAGCTGTTTTGTAACCATTGAGTGTCTCATATAGTTTTATTTTTGTAACTGAAACAAGAGAGGGCTAACCTAAGTCAAAGACCTAGGGCACCTCAGTACTTTACAGGTATGTAACACATAGTGGGTGTACTACATTTTAAGATAAATCACAATAGTAAAAATTGACTTAAATGTTATGGTTATGTTAGTTAAAATTAAATAAAACTTGACAGAGCAGAACTCTTAAATACACTGGTTTAGGATAGAAATCTAATAACCATCTTCAGACTCTGATCATGTAGAAGAGTAAGAGAAAAAAAAGAAGTCAGGTAACTCAGTGGATTGTAACCTTGGGAAAATTCACTTCTGTTTGGCTCAGTTTCCTCATCAGTAAATTGAATATAATATCATTGTTTGCCTACTAGAGTTATTGTGAATATGCAAGAGATAATATTTTCAAAGCAATTTAGCCCAGTGTCTGGCACGTATTCAACTGTAGCTATTTTTACTTAGTGGAATATTTGACTTCTGCTATTTTCAAAACTGCAGTCATAAAACACATTGAATTTCTATTGCATTAAATAATATTTAAAAGAAAAGTGCTTGCTTTTTCTTAAACTAAAAACAAAATTTAATTGTGAGTACAGCATGTCTACATAGGATCAGATGGGAGTGTCGTGGGTAATATTTAGCTTTTGGCTTCATCCAGTGTTTTCTCAATTAATAGACCAAATTAAATCAATAAATCTAATATCAAAGCTTGTATTTTAGAAAACAGCAAAGCAAATAAGGGAATATATAAGGATAGGATTAGTCTAAAATGCTCCATGGGTAAATGAGTAATGTTTTCCACATAAGTTAATGAGAAAAGGAATGATTCTCTTGAAAATCCATACTTCAAGGAGAGATTATTACATCAGTGATTTAAATACTATCTAGTTTGCATTAGAGGAAGAAGGAAAATGGAAAGAAGAGGAGAAGACAAGGAAGAGGAGGAGAATAACAAGAAAGAACAAGAGGAAGGAAGGGGAGAAGGAGGAGGAAGAGAAGAGGAAGAAGAGGGAGAAAAAAGAAGAGGAAGAAGAAAAAGAAGAAGAGGAAGAAGGGGAAGAGGAAGAAGATGGAGGAGTAGGAGAAGGAGGAAGAAAAAGAAAGAAAATGGAAGAAGGAAGAGGTTGAGGTAAAGAAGGAAGAGGGGGAAAAAAGAGGAATGATTGTATATTAATTTAAGTATTCCAAAGCTTATTACCTCTGTTATTTTATTTAATTCTTCTAACAACCTTAAGTATGTGATATTACTATTCCTGTTTGAGAGATGAAGAAACAGATGTTGAGAAAATCTAGTGATTTGCCTAGTATCACACAGCTAATAAATGTTTCAGCACAGATTTGAGCTCATTTCTTCCTGATTTCAAGTCCAAACCTTGATCCACTAAACCTCCTAGCTATTTTCCTGAGTCTAAATCCACCAACATGATGCAACAGAAAATCTTTTCAAATCCCACTTCTGCTACTTGTTCTCTGTCTGTTCTTGGCCAGTCCTTTCATCCTTCTGAAGCTATGTTTTCTTTTCTTTCAGATGAGGAGATTTCGATGAGGTCTATTCCAGTCCTGATCTCTGCTACTTCTGAATCAACTGACATCAAAGTTCGGGACCTCAGTGCTTGGGCATTACACTCTAGTAGATAACAGTTGTGGCAGAGAAGCTCCATACTCAACAGGTTGCCATTCTTCACCCTCATCCACTGCTCACTCTCACATCCTGACTGCTTCACTGTCATCTGAAGAGCCTCTTCCCTGCTCTTGTTTCCTATTCTTGTTGCTGCAACTCCAGCAGTTTCCTGTGGAAAGTGACCTCTGTTTTATGTGAGACTATCCATGTTCCTTGGGGGACTGTCACCACATCTTCAGCTCTTTCCTTACCTGTGGTCTCTACCCAATATGACTATACTTTTATGCTTCTCAATAGAAGTCTCCCAGCCTTTAATCTAGCCAAGGGATGATAAATAAATTCCTTTAATCTCTTTTCTGCCCTTCATGATCAGACCCACTGTTAGAACCTCCAACTGAGTCTCTGTGATGATGAGGATAAACATGTTTGCCCTTTACCCTTTGTCTTTTCAACTTTTGCCATGCCCACAGCGACTGGCACTCAAATATGTATGTTATTTTGGAGCATTATTGAGTCTCAAGAAATAAGTCAAGGACAGGGCAAAACTTGTGGCATCTGCTCTAATTTCTATAGTCATAGCAAAGGATATTACAAATAAAAGAGTATATATATATATATAAATATATGCACAGATATATGTATATATGTATGTGTATACACACATATAGGTATATATGCATATGTCCATATAGTAACTCAGTGTCAATGACAGAGGAAGAAGAGTATAAGCAAAAGAGGGTCTTATTCTGAGTCAGAGGATCAATGCTCTGGCATTTAGCATAGCTGTGTGATCATTGACAGATGTCCTATTTTCTCTTAGTCTCAATTTTCTCTTTTGAAAAAGGGGAACAATTTTTCTTCTAGCTTCATTTCACAGGTATGTTGTGAGGAAATCAATCAACCAACAAC
>JAQQSK010016314.1:0-10480 GCA_028658325.1 Potorous gilbertii | reverse complement strand
CTAGCTGCTTGCAATATTTTCTGCTTGACATGGGAATTTTGGAATTTGGCCACAATTTTCCTAGGAGTTTCTCTTTTTGGATCTCTTTCAGGCAGTGATTGGTGGATTCCTTGAATACCTTATTTTGCCCTCTGGTTCTAGAATACCAGGGCAATTTTCCTTGATAATTTCATGAAAGATGATGTCTAGGCTCTTTTTTTGATCATGGCTTTCAGATAGTCCCATAATTTTTAAATTGTCTCTCCTGGATCTATTTTCCAGGTCAGTCGTTTTTCCAATGAGATATTTCGCATTCTCTTTCATTTTTTCATTCTTTTGGTTTTGTTTTGTGATTTCTTGGTTTCTCAGAAAGTCATTAGCCTTCATCTGTTCCATTCTAATTTTGACAGAACTATTTTCTTCAGTGAGCTTTTGAACCTCTTTTTGCACTTGACTAATTCTGCTTTTGAAAGTATTCTTCTCCTCATTGTCTGTTTGAACCTCTTTTGCCAATTGAATTAGCCTATTTTTCAAGGTATTATTTTCTTCAGCATTTTTTTTGGTCTCCTTTATTAAGGTATTGACCCTTTTTTCATGCTTTTCTTGCATCTCTCTCATTTCTTTTCCCAGTTTTTCCTCCATCTAACTTGTCTAACTTGATTTCAAACTTGATTTCAAAATCCATTTTGAGCTCTTCCATGGCCTGAGCCTATTGGATATCTATTTCAGATGTTTGGGATACAGAGGCCTTCATTCGTATGTCTTTACCTGATGATAAGCATTGTTCTTCCTCATCAGAGAGGAAAGGAGGAAACATCTTCTCACCAAGAAAGTAACCTTCTATGGTCTTTTTTTTCTCCCTTTTTCTGGGTATTTTCCCAGCCAGTTACTTGACTTCTGAGATTCCTCTCCACGCATCGTCTAACCTGCACAGCTAGTGAGAGTCAAATGCTGCTCCCCAGCCTCAGGGCTTTCAGTGGCAGGAGGGGCTGATATTCAGTGGGATTAGGTTCAGGTTCTCAGGTGGGGCCAGGGCCACCTCCCAGGCTCAGTTCCCTCAGGGGGTTTGTGTGGAGACCTTTAGTAATGGAGCTTCTGCTGAGCTTCTGCCTGATCCAGGAGCTTCTGGCTGCCCGCTGCCTCTGCCGCTGTCTCCCGAGGGGGCCTGGATTGTGGAGACACCCCGATCCTCTCTCAGCCAGCCCAGAAGTAGAACGATTCACATATGCTGGCTCCTCACCCACAGCCCATAAAATAGCTGTAAAGAAGAACTCCCAACAAGTTCTCGAGCAGCAGAAGTCACACAACAACGGAGTGGAGGAGATCTATGTTCCAGAGAGCCCTGAAAAACTGTCACCAAAGATCCGTCACACATAGAACCCAGAGCAGTGCCCAGCCCTACCTTGGCCATGTGGCACCAGGAGGAGCAGATCCGAATAGGCTTCAGGGACAGTATCTCCAGTGGCTGTGCAGGTCCCTCCACCCACAGATGCCAAAGGTCTGTTAGAGAGCCTGTTTGGCTGGCCAACAGCGGAGCGGGGTGTTTCTGAAACTCAGGTCCCCTTGGGAGGTAACAGCAGAGGGAGCATCAGACAGGGCCTCCCAAATCAGTCCGGGGCCCAGATCCCTTGTTGAAAGTCTCTGCATAAAACTCCTGAGGGAACTGATCCCTGTGTGGTGGCCTTGCCCCCACCCAAGTAACTGAACTTAATCTCACACTGAATAGCAGCCCTGCCCCCCACCTGAGCACCTGAATTTAATTTTGCACTGAATAGCAGCCCTGTCCACTTGAATGCCCTGAGACTGGGAAGCAGCATTTGAATCTCAGACCCCAAGCATTAGCTGAGCGGATCTGGAGGCAAGGCAGGGAGGAGAGGAATCTCAGAAGTCAAGTAACTGGCTGGGAAAATGCCCAGAAAAGGGGAAAAATAACACCATAGAAGGTTTCTTTCTTGGTGAACAGATATCTCCTCTCATCCTTTCTGATAGGGAAGAACAATGCTTATCATCATGGAAAGACATAGAAGTCAAGGCTTCTGTATTCCAAATATCTAAAATAAATATTCAATGGGCTCAGGCCATGGAAGAACTCAAAAAATATTTTGAAAATCAAATGAGAGAGGTAGAGGAAAAACTAGGAAGAGAAATGAGAGAGACGCAAGAAAAGCATGAAAAGCAGGTCAATACCCTGCTAAAGGAGACCCAAAAAAATGCTGAAGAAAATAACACCTTGAAAAATCGGTTAACTCAATTGGCAAAAGAAGTTCAAAAAGCCAATGAGGAGAAGAATACTTTCAAAAGCAGGTGAGAGAAAAACATGAAGCTTACTCTCATCACATTCAATTAAAAGGAGTAAAATGCACACTCCTTTGGTATGTAAACCTATCTTACAATACAAGAAAGTGGGAGAACATGGGATAAACAGGATGAGAGGGTAACGGAAGGGAGGGCAATGGGAGGAGGGAGCAATTTGAAATCAGCACTCTTGGGCAGGGACAGGATCAAAAGAGAGAATAAAAGCAATGGGAACCAGGATGAGATGAAGGGAAATATAGTTAGTCTTACACAACACGACTATTATGGAAGTCATTTGCAAAACTACATAGATATGGCCCATATTGAATTACCTGCCTTCCCAAAGGGAATGGGTGGGGAGGAAGGGATAGGGAGAAGTTGGAACTCAAAGTTTTAGGAACAACTGCTGAGTAATGTTTTTGCTACTAGGAAATATGAAATACAGTTATCTGGCCCTACAGGACAAAAGAGATGGGTTAAAGGGAAGGGAGGGATGATAGAAGAGAGGGCAGATTGATGATAGGGGAAATTAGAATGCTCAGTGTATTGGTGTGGGGGGAGGGGACAAATGGGGAGTAAATTTGGAACCCAAAATTTTATGAAAATGACTGTTAAAAGTTAAATAAATAAATTTGTTTAAATTTTTTTTAAAAAAACCATGAAAAACGGAAACAAAGAACAAACAAACAAACAAAAAGAACTGTTGCCAGCTGAAAAGCGTAATAAAGTTTTACCTTGATTTCAACAGTGAGTGATTTTGTCAATTCTTCTCTAGAAAACCTGCCATTGGTATCCTGGTCTTTGTGGAGGTCTCACACCCCTTTCTAACCCTCATCAAAAGCAAAGAACAACAGCTATATGATTGTAATTTAAATGGTCAAAAGAGGGCAAAGGCTAAGTGATGCAATGAAAAGATGATGACTTTGAGTCATATATTGAAAATTCAAATCACAGCTTTTCTAACCACTTATAATACTAACTACGGTTAAAGATCTTCCCTTGCCATAGACAGGACTCTCCTTTAACCCGTTAAGAGGATGTTGATTACAGGAGGCTTGTTTTGTAAGAATACCCACACCTCTTGTTAATTAATGAGAGACTGCGTCATGAGGTTTAGGCTTCATACTCTGAAGTTTATATATACTCAGGTGAGGTTTTGCTTTGTGGGCATGGAAGAAGGGTCCTATACCAGGTGAGATTCTGTGTAGCCATAATCCAACCCCCGTACTCCCCACTTTGAAAACCCAGATATTGATGTTTCACATTCTTGTAACTATGTATGTATGTAATGGTCAGAGAGTTTGATATGTCTGCTCATCTGTGATGTATGTATTGTTTATAGTCAGATAGTTAGAAGCCTTATCTCTTGGTTTTTACTTCTCAGGTTGTATTTTCTCTTTTGGTGTATGTAATTAAAATGAATCGTTGACCTTGAAAAGTTGCTTTCCTTTTAGAAAAGCAGATATAAGAAACTCTACAGCTGGCCCTCCTGTTGATGTCGAGGGAGCTTGCTGCTAAATCATCGGATTATCTCTTAGTTACATTATTTAAATACTCTGAGAGTCAATGACTTCTAAGATCACTTACAGCTAGAAAACTATTATTCTATCGATTTATGGCATTATAAATTTGGATATGTTTGCTCAATAGATTAATATAGAGCAATTAGGAACCATAATCAAATTACAAAGAGCTCTAGAAAGATATGTATGAAAAATTATAGAGTGAAAAGATAAACGGTGATTGGAGTACACAATAAATATATTAATATACATATAAGTCAATTCATTGTAAAGAGAATAGTGATGAATATATATATATTATAATATATAATATATATATTAGTATATATATACTAATAAAAATGCCAATTCTTTAAGTATTAAAGTTAGTATTCCTACTTATAAATATTTATGAAGAAATAATTTTTGTGATATTAAACTGTACTGTTAAATGTTTAACAACCACTTTTTTGAGAAAAAACGTAATATTCATTATTGAAAATTTCTTCACCTCTTTCCTAAGTCGATACAACAAATCAAGCCTTTATTTGTAGCATTTGCCAATTTCTGAATTGTAAATGCTTAATTTAATGACTGTCTCTCAAGAGCTAAGACTTCTGTTTAAATTTCGAATTTAAAAATTAAAAAAGTAAATATTAGTATTCATTGTGTCTCAGTATTTTTAATTCAGCAACATGATTAGTTTTAATGATGACTTGATTTTAAGGTTTTTTTTTTATCTAAACCAACACACAGTCACAGACATAAGAGTCATTATACAACAAATGAATGATTTGGATGATTTGAAACACAGAAAATGCAATCTATGAAAATCCATTTAATTGAAGAAAATATTGTTGTTCACTTACAAAAGAGTAACTATTAATTGAAATGATTAAAATTTTTCTCATCGTAACCACCAAAATGACAATTTTGACAATGAAAATGGGGCAGCTAGATGGTATAGTAGATAGAGCACCAGTGCAGTAGTCAGGAGGACCTGAGTTCAAATCTCTCCTTGACACTCACTAGCTGTGTGACCTAAGGCAAGTGAATTAATATCAAGTGCCTCATCCTGGGTCGTCTCTTGTCATCCTGATAAATATCTGGTTACTGGATTCAGATGGCTTTGGAGGAGAATTGAGACCCTAAACCTAACTCTAACCCTAACCCTGCCCAGTCCTCCCTCACTCAAATCAAAGTAAAATGCAAGTCATGTCATCATTTCTCTGGTGGCATAGTCTTCTTCAGGAATGAAGGATAAAAACAACAACCAAAATGATAAAGATAATAAATGATGGAAACAATCAACATTAGAAGATTTGTGGGCTCACAGATTTTCTAAGAGTAGACAGAGTCATATCTATTTCTACATGTATACACATGCATAAGGTTAAATGGGAATGCACAAAAATATACATACACATATACATAAATGAATATATATATGTGTGTGTGTATGTCTTAATACAATAGAGAAATAATAGATAATAGGTACAAAGATAGATATTCATTGTAACAAAAAAATTTTTGCAAGGAAAATTCCATTGAAATAATATTAGTGCAGGGACACATCTTGACCGGAACAATAAAAGTTAAAACAGAGTTCTTTCCTAATTTTGTTTTTTCTTTATCAAGGTGACATTAGTATATACATAGCAACTTATCAAAAACTCTTTGCTAGTGCATGTACATATTCATTCATATACTTATAAATATATGTATATATACATATGTGTATGTGTATACAAATGTTCATGTATGAATGTCTCTGAACAATATTATGTAGTACATTGGTTAGAGTGCTGGACCTAGAGTCAGAAGGTCCTGTATTCCAATCTAGTTTCAGATATTAGCTCTGTGATCCAGAGCAAATCACTTAACTTTTTTTGCCCCCTGTTTCCTCATGTGAAAAATGAGCTAGAGGAGACAAACCACTCCAGTATCTTTGCCAACTAAAGTCATGAAGAGTCGTTTGCTGCTGAAATAAATGAACAAGAAAAATTTGAACGGAAATCAGTATGTATATTTGGGGTATGTATCTGTAATTGATTCAAATTAAAACAACATAAAACAAAACACTATATTGCAATAAATCATAGACCCTGCTCCCTACCCCTCTTACCCATACAAATGCATATTCCTAAGAGTGATTAGGGTGTTCGAGATAATCAAAACAATTCAAAGTAAAAAAGAACACTAATTTCTTTCATTTTGGACATTTCCATTACTACCAGTACCATCATCATCTTCATCATCTTAGATTTGCAAGGTACTTTCCTTGTACCATCTCAGTAGCTTTCTTTAACTATTTGAAATGTAAATACCATGATTATCACTCCCATTTTGCAAGTGAGAAAACTAAGATTATAAGAGAAAAACATCCCCTGGACCACACAGAAACTAATTTTCTGGTGGGCAGGATTCAAATTGAGATCTTCATGACTACAAGGTCAGAATGTTATATATATAATCATGTAAATGACTCTTAGTGTTAAGTTCCCAAAGATCTCATGCCTGCATGAGATCTTTCTTCCAGGAACAAAAGAATGAAGCAAGAGCAAGGATGGTATGCACTCCGTTTATTCTCAGCTAGTTCAGAATATATATAGGCATTTTACTTCCATACATGCAAGAAGTTTGTAAACACTGTGTGCTGAGCTTACATGCTTGGCTGTCGTTCTTGCTCAAGATAATTGTGAAGGTTAGTTATTGCATAAGGGTGATCCATCACGTAAGTCATGCAAGGACATGTTGTCTCAAGAGATTTCTCCTGAGCGCATCATAACCCTGATAACCTGAGAGTTACAGAGCCCTTACATTTCATCCTTTTTGTTTTCATGATGAGCTTCCCAGAGAACTTGAGTTAAGATCTAGCCTCTGAACCTCACCTTTTGAGACCAAGCATGCAAACTTAACAATAAATGGTAGGATACATAAAAGAACTAATAAGCACACAATAAAAGCTATTCGAGCATGAGCAATATAATTGAAAATTGATGGAATGGATAAATGTTTGAAGAAATCTATACTATTTTGTGCAGTTGTATCAGGAGTTAAACTTTGATCTGTGGCGTTATACATACTTTGGGCAAGCTTATATAAATCCTCAATTTCCAGGGTCAAATTCTCAATATCAATAACCCCATTCAGATGGTTTTTGATCCTTTGCCAGTCAGTCTGACTCATTATACAGGTTGTTAGACACACATAAGAAGGTCCAGCAATAATTACATACCAATCGCTGAAGAAATTCTAACCTATCCACCTCATCACCAACTGCTACAGTAACAGCTCTTAATTCCTTTAATGCTGTATAAAAGTCCAAATCAATTTTTCTTTGTTCCTGGAAGCCTAAAGACACATTTCGTTCCAACTCTTCCATGAAGTTAGCTTGTCCCCTTTCATTCTGTACTGTGGATACTGACATAGCCAATGATAACGAAGACTTAATCAATGATACCATCAAAGATGTTCCTAAGATCACACAACCAATACAACTTTTAACCCTAGATCACATCCCAGTTTCTATCTTCTGCTCTAATTCCCAGAAAATGTGATCTGCCCTGGATCTATACTAACCCTTAGACTGTACTGGCATAAGTACATATTTTGGTCGTGTTATAATGAGCACTACACTGGAAGCTTTATAATCTATACACTCCGACACCTTGCAGCTGAAGCAGGTGATGTTATAAATGTCCTTCTCCTCTTTCTATGGCTTGCCAAAGGACTTTTTGTACAATCCCTTCAGGCCCTTGGATTTTTTCACAAACTTGTGATCTAGACTTGTATAATGGAGAAGCAATGGGAGGAGGAGACCCTATTTTAAATTTTTGTGTGACAGACTTCATCAGGTCTTCCTTCTCTTTTGTACTAGAGGTTGCATCTACCTTTATTGTTTTTGTGGCTGACAGTACTTGTTTGGGTTTCTGAAGACATATTTTAAGTACATTCCCAAATTGAAAATATTGTCACAGGAGAAGCACTTGGTCTTACCTCTCTATAATACACACTCATTTGATTGCTACTGTTTCCCACTTTTGAAGATTTATAGTCCCTTACTCCAGCTCCTTCATGCCTTTCACCACATGAATTACTTCACCTGTCTCTTTAAAACTCCTGGGCTCTAGCCTATTGCTAAAGTGAAACTAATATTGCCGAGTCAAAGCAAAAGTGACCACGCTGAAGAAGCTGCCCCTTTGGCTCCAGGGGTCCTCCTCTGGTCTTTCTCTTTGAAGTTCCGAAAGTTGCTTCACTACCACCTTCCATGACCACATTACAAGAAGGATTATCAACTAGCCACGGGGAGGCTTTCCTTTTGTGAAGTGGCTAGGTGTTTCCCCACGATAAGTTGTGTTAAAACGACGTTTACACCACTTACCTCAGCGGTTTTGTTCCAAAAAACTGGTTAGCCCCAGGTGCTTCCCACTGCCTTTGGTCATCCTGAAAAATGAAACTATGGGTGTTGGCTGTTCCTGCCTTGCTTGATCCGGGCGTGCAATTCCCCAAGCTGTCACCTCATGTAAGTCACGCAAGGACATGTTGTCTCAAGAGATTTCTCCCGAGGCATCACGACCTGGAAAACCCGAGAGTTCCATGCCCCTTTCATCTTAGAAAGTAGATTCTTATGTCAAATAAGAATGGCCTTAACTGACTGCTAGTTGAAATACCAAAATTTGTAGTGGAAGAAACTGCAACATGGACTGGAAATGCTTAGATCATATAGAGGTTATTATTACTACAATTAGAGTGCCAAAGAATAAATAAAAGTTGTTTCAGTGCAATGAGTCATGTGTGTGCAATACTGACCACCTAGAAATTATCCTTGATTTGATAAAGCACATTTCAATTAAAAATAATAAATACTTAATTTTCCCCAACTACATAAAAGTAATTTTTGACATTCAGTTTAAAATTTTAAGTTCTAAATTTTTTTTAACAACCCCCTATAAGAAGTCAATTAATTTAATAATATGTAAGTGTAGGCATGCAAAACATACTTCTATATTAGTCATGTTAAAGAAAATTTAAGAATTTTTAAAAATATGATTCCGTTTGTATTCGGACTGTATGTCACAAATTTAATCATGACGTTCATGTGGTTCAGTAATTTTAACATTATCTTTCCCTTAACTATTTTCCAGATGAGTTATTTTTTCATGAACAATTTCATATTTTCTTCTATTCTTTTTTCATTCTTTTGGTTACTTGATGTTCTTATGAAGTTATTAGCTTCCACTTCTCCAATTCCAGTTTTTAAGGAATTATTGTCTTCAGTGAGCTTTTCTATCTCCTTTTCTTCATTTGGACAACTTCCCGTTTTTAAAAAAATTATTATTACCATTATTTTAAATATTAATTTATTTATTTAACTTTTTACATTCATTTTCACAAAATTGTGGGTTCCAAGTATTCTCCCCATTTGTTCCTTCCCCCCACCCCAGTACACCCAGCATTCTAATTTTCCCTATCACCAATCTGCCCTCTCTTCCCTCCCTTCCCTTACCCCATCTTCTCTTTTGTCTTGTAGGGCCAGATAACTTTCTATTCCCCATTACCTGTATTTCTTATTTCCTAGTGGCAAGAACAATACTCAACATTTGTTCCTAAAACTTTGAGTTCCAACTTCTCCTCATCCCTCCCTCCCCACCCATTCCCCTTGGGAAGGCAGGCAATTCAATATAGGTCATACCTGTGTAGTTTTGCAAACGACTTTCATAATACTTGTGTTGTGTAAGACTATATTTTCCTCTCCATACTATCCCGCCCCGCATTGTTTCTATTCTCTCTTTTGATCCTGTCCCTCCCCAAGAGTGTTGACTTCAAATTGCTCCCTCCTCCCATTGCTCTCCCTTCCATCATCCCCCCCCATCCTACTTATCGCCTTCTCCCCCACTTTCCTGTATTGTAGGATAGGTTTTCATACCAAAATGAGTGCGCATTTTATTCCTTCCTTTAGTTGAATGTGATGAGAGTAAAATTCATGTTTTTTTTCTCAGCTCTCCTTTTTTTCCCTCCACTAAAAGGTCTCCTGCTTGCCTCTTCTATGAGAGATAATTTACACCATTCCATTTCATCCTTTTACCTCCCACTACATTTCTCTCTCACAGTTTACCTTGATTTCTTTTAAGATATGATCCCATCCTATTCAATTCACTCTGTGCTCTCTGTCTCTGTGTGTGTGCATGTGTGTATGTTTGTGTGCATGCATGCGTGTACATGTGTGTGTGTATGTGTGTGTATAATCCCATCAACTACCCAGATACTGAAAAGTTTCAAGAGTTATAAATATTGTCTTTCCATGTAGGAATGTAAACAGTTCAACTTTGGTCAGTCCCTTATGACTTCTCTTTACTGTTTACTTTTTCATGCTTCTTCTCATTCTTGTGTTTGAAAGTCAAGTTTTCTTTTCAGCTCTAGTCTTGTCATCAAGAATGCTTGAAAGTCCTATATTTCATTGAAAGATCAGTTTTTCCCCTGAAGTATTATACTCAGTTTTGCTGGGTAGGTAATTCTTGGTTTTAGACCTAGTTCCTTTGACTTCTGTAATATCCTATTCCATGCCCTTCGATCCCTTAAGGTAGAAGCTGCTAGATCTTGTGTTATCCTGACTGTATTTCCACAATACTGGAATTGTTTCTTTCTAGCTGCTTGCAATATTTTGTCCTTGATCTGGGAACTCTGGAATTTGGCCACAATGT
>JAQQSK010016313.1:0-10480 GCA_028658325.1 Potorous gilbertii | reverse complement strand
AAAAGACCAGAGTTGAAAAGAATATTTGACTTTCAAACACAAGAATCAAGAGAAGCATGTAAAGGTAAACAGGAAAGAGAAATCACAAGGGACTGACTAAAGTTGAACTGTTTACATTTCTACATGGAAAGATAATATTTGTAACTCTTGAAACTTCTCTCGGTGTCTGGGTAGTTGGAGGGATTATACACACACACACACACACACACACACACACACACACACACACATATACACACATATATATGGAGAGAGACAGAGAGAGAGACAAAGCACAGGGTGAGTTGAATAGGAAGGAATCATCTAAAAAAATAAAATTAAAGGGTGAGAGAGGAATATATTGGGAGGAGAAAGGGAGAAACTGGGGCAAATTTATTTCTCGTAGAAGAGGCAAGAAAAAGCTTTTCCAGTGGAGGGGGAAAGGGGGGAAGTGAGAGGAAAAAAATGAAACTTACTCTCATCACATTTGGCTCAAGGAAAGACTAACAGGCACACTCAATTTGGTATGAAAATCTACCTTAATCTACAGGAAAGTAGGGGAGGAAGGGGATAAGCGGAGGGAGGGAAAATGGAAGGAAGGACAAATGGGAGGAGAGAGCAATTAGAGATTAATACTGTTGAGGAGGGACAAGGTCAAAAGAGAGAATAGAAGAAATGAGGGACAGGATAGGATGGAGGGAAATATAGTTAGTCTCACACAACATGACTATTATGGAAGTCATTTGCAAAAAAACTACATATATATAGCCTATATTGAATTGCTTGCCTTCTCAGTGGGGATGGGTGGGGAGGGAGGAAGGAAGAGAAGTTGGAACTCAAGGTTTTAGGAACATAGGTTGAGAATTGTTTTTGCATACAACTGGGAAATAAGAAATACAAGTAATGGGGTATAGAAATTTATCATGCCCTACAGAAGAAGAGAAGATGGGAATAAGGGAAGGGAGGGATGTTAGAAGGCAGGGCATATTGGTGGAAGGGGCAATCAGAATGCAAGGCGTTTTGGGGTGGGATGAAGGGAGAGATGGGGAGAAAATTTGGAACACAAAATTTTGTGCAAATGAATGTTGAAAACTTAAAATAAAAAAATAATTAGCTTCTCAATTATTTACCACTTTCATTACTTATGAATGATGCAAATCCCCCATGTAAAAGAGGATCTAGTAGTTGCCAAAATCTTTTACTTTTATGGCTAATGACAGCTGGAGGTAGAAATTTGGAAAGATGTTTTGCTACTTAGAGAGAGAGAAGATACATTCCTTCTTTATATGTCTGAAGTATGAGGAAGTAGGGGAAAGAGAAAAAAATAATCCCCTAAGGAAGTCACCAAAACAAGTGAGCAATACAAATATCATGCCTTTAGGCAAGCACAAGTTTTCATAAACAGTAAGCAGAAAGAGACAACAATGTGTGTGTATGTGCGCACATACACACATACACACACACACACATATATGGTATATGTGTGTATATATTGTGTGTATATGTATATATACACACATACATATAAGCTTAAATCAGGAGTTCTTAACAGATGACCTGTGACTGTGTATATATACACCTACATATACATATATTAACATATGTATATAACCATCTATACATATATGTATGTGTGTCCATATATGCATGCATATACACAGTGCTTATGTGAACATATGTACACATATATAGGTAGATAGGTATGTATCTGTGTACACTATAATGGTAATTTAAATGGGAAGATCTTTAATAGCCTCATGAGACCTGCTTAAATCACATGAAAGCCTAGGTCACATGTGATGGGAGGAGCTTGCTGAATGGGTGAAACAGGAAGGGTGGAGCAGAACTGGGAGGAAGTTGTTGAGAGCAGTTAGGGTGGAGGAGAGAAGATTCAGGCAGGCAGGTACAGCTCTTGTGAGAAGGTCCTGGCATGGAGGCGAAGGCTTGGGAATGGCTTTGTCCCTTGCAGTGCTAATGTATATTGACTTCTTGGTTTCTATGACAGATTTGGCTTTATGGTGTTGGGATTTGGCTTTATAATATCTGAGTAAATGTTTTCCTTCTTCCTTCTGTATGGATAGTCGTTTATATTTTGCACTTCAGAACTACACTGGCATGTTCACAGTCACTGTTGGTGCTGTGAATATATTGCCTTGACATTATACACACTTATCTCTAGATAGATAGATAGATGATAGATAGATAGATATAGATATAGCTATTTTATTGAAATTGCTTTCCTTTTTAATCCTATTTATTTTATGCATTTAGAAGCATCATTATGGAAAAGGGCCTATAGACTTCACCAGATTGACAAAGGGCATTGAGGTAAGAAAAGCAATCTAAGCCTAGAAGGGATAACCCTTTAGAAGGGGTGACTAATTATACTACACATTGAGCCTCTACCCCTTTAACATACTTCAAGAGAATAGCAAAATCTTTTAAGGTAGAACTAATACCAGAAGTAATTTTGTACAAGAAAATAGTCAAGACAGGCTAACTTGTCTCTTAGTGTTCCCTGTCAGTTATTCTTGGAGGACTAAGCCTTGTCAATTACAAATATGGATTAAAAATATGGAATAACCACTTGTAGGGATTATAAAATGATGTCCTCTCTCAGTGACAGTTCAATACCATTTTCTAAGGCTGAAGATAGTTTCCCTCATATTAGTAGGGAGAACAAAATTCACATAGTTGTATTTAAAACATTTTCCTACCCTCTGGTACTTTACTGTAAGTCATAACATTATCTTTTCCTTGACACATCTGGCATGTGTATCATTGCATCCCTTATAACAAGTATTTTTTAATACAGAGTAAACTACTTGAAAATGACATTTAGAACTGGAAAACTAACATGATTAAGGGGAAAGAAAAAGTACTCAGTCCCTAATAATGCATTATATTTTTATAGTGTTTTTCTGTCTTCAAAGATTTTCTTATTTCATATTCAGAGAAATCCTATGAAGTAGGAAGGGCAAGTATTTCGTTCTCGATTGTATACAAAGGAATATTGTGCCTTGCAGACATTTTCAAGGTTGCATGACTATTAGATGATAGGTGTAGAATTTGAACCCTGCTCTCCTGACTAACCTAGGGTTCTTTCTACTACATGATGCTATCTAGCCAATAACAGACTCTGAATACATATTCAAATTTCATGGTGTCACCTCACATCCAAAAACTGAAAAAGATGACATAAGATAGAAATGGTTGATGTAGGAGTTGCTGCAGAAAAAAAAGCATAGATATGTTGCTAGAATTATTAATTAGATTAATGATTTTGGAAGAAAATTATACTAAAACCTAACTAAAATATCTATATTCTTTACTCTGGAGACCTTACTATTAGGAATATTAGGTCAAAGACAAAAAGATACAATATACAAAAGGCACCAACACATCTAATGGCAGTGGAGAGAGTGGAGAAAGCATAGGCTTCTCAGTCAAGGACACCTGAGTTCAAATTTCATCTCAAACCCTTACTGGCTCTGTGACTTGCATAAGTCACTTAATCTCTGTCTACACCAGTTTCTCCATCGATAAAATGAGAATAATACTAACACCTACCTCCCAGGTTGGTTGTGAGAATTTAAAAGTCTGCACAAACAAATTTAATTTAGTTAAAATTAGAAGGGAAATAAGTCACTGGAGAAAATCTTTGCAGCAAATTTCTCTGATAAATATCTCATGCCCAAGATACATAAGAAAATGACTTAGATTTTTAAGACTGAGTCATTCTCCAATTGATAAATGATCCAAGGAGAAATATGAAGAGGCAATCATCAAAAGAAGAAATACAAGCTACCAGCAACCATATGAAAAATACTCAGTAAATAATTAGATAAAAACAAATTAAAGCAACTTTGAGGTTCTATCTTATACCAGTCAGACTGGGAAAGATGACAAAAGGGGAATGATAAATGCAAGAAAGGTTACAGGAAAACAAATTGTATTACCAAGGCAATATTCACAGGACTAACAGCAACTCTGAATATACCAGTATAGTTCTGAATCACAAAATATAACAGACTCTCCAAATAGAAGGCAGAAGAAAAGCATTTATTCAAACCCCAGAAAGCCAAATCCCAACACCAGCAACCCAAATCCATCATAGTAACCAAGAAACCAACACACATTATCACTGCAGGGGATACTGCCATTCCCAAGATTTTCCCCCTTCCCCACCCCACCCCGGAATTTCCCACAAGCAAACACTCACACTCCTAGCTGTCTGCCTACCTGTCCTCTCTCTCCTTCTACTCTAACTGCTCTTATCAACTCCCAACTCTGCTCCACCCTTCCTGTTCCACCCATTAGGCAAGTTCCTCCTTCCTCATGTTGACTTAGGCTTCCATGTGATTTAATGAGGTCACATGGGCCTATTAAAGGGTGGGAAAGATCTTCAAATTAAGCAAAAATGCATTAATAATACACAAATATGCGAGTTGACTTTTGTGGAACTATGAATTGGTATAATTTGGAAAGTAAATGATACTAAAGATAATACATGCATAGTGTTTTACAAACTTTAAAGTGTTGCATAAATCCTAGCTGTTAGAATAGCAATAGGCTTTATTGAGAAAAGAACTGTATTGCCAAGGCAATATTCACAACATGGGTGGTGACTGTGAATTTGCCAGCATAGTTCTCAATCACAAAGTATAAAAGACTCTCCTTATAGAAGGCAGAAGAAAAACACATATTTAGACAACAGAAAGTCAGATCCCAGAACCAGAAAGCAAAATCTGTCATGGTGACCAAGAAGTTAATAAACATGATCACCACAGTGAGCAAAGTCATTCTCAAGCCTCCCCCCTTAGCCAGGGCCTTTTCACAAGCAAACTTGAGTTTGAACCTTGCTGTACCTGCCTGCCTGCCTGCCTGGATCCTCTCTCCTCTATCCTGAATGTGCTCAATTCCTCTGATTTCTTCTCCACACGTCCTGTTCTGCCTGTTCAGAAAACTCCTCCCAACTCATGTGACTTAAACTTCCAGGTGATTTAGGCAAATCATATGGTCTTATTAATGAATGAGAAAGGTCTTTCCATTTAAATTACTATTACATTAGACCCCAAGATCTTTCACATTCATTACACAGGTTGGTGGGGCAATTGGTATTAACAGAACTTTAACAAGGATAACAGAAAATAAGCACATAAAACAATATCTTAGACCACTGGTGTCAACAGAACTCCATAACAGTATAATGGGGATCACACAAAATGAGAACATAAAGCAATATTTTGGGGTAGGACCTGAGTACAACATCCCATTATTCCCCATCAACAAATGGGGCTCAGAATCTTGGGGTAAAGGGTGAAGTTCTCTTCTTTCATAACTACTTCCTGCTGAGATTGGCTGTAGAGCTCCCCCTGCCTCAAGCAGTCCCACCAATCAAGAGGTCTGTTCTTCAGCTGGCATCTGGAGTTTGGTAGACTTCAGATCCAGAGATGACACATCACCGTCATGGATAGGGGGTGACATCTGACTTAAGTGATCAGGCAACTGTGGGTAGAGGGTACTAAGCCTATAGGAAAAAAAATCTAGCCAAGAAGTTTAACAGATGAAAAGCCAAAAAGAAACAAGGAAACAATCACCCAGAAGCAGGGTAGATATAGGGTCAGCTGTGGTTCTGGAGTCAATTAACCCACTATCATAGTCTCATTAACAGTAGAGTATATGAGTTAAGGGCACAATCTGGTAATTATTCCCTCCTGAATAAACAACAGTTATAGTATTATCTTTCCCATGTTCTATAATGTCCACAGCCTTTGGCTTTCATTTTACCCATACTTTAGCACTCAATTTTATTCTGTCAGTAGAACACAATCCTTCAGTTCCTTTGCTAGTTATTTCAGAAAGAGGGTCAGTTTTCACAAGTGGTCTTGTTTCACAAGGAATAATAATCATTTAAACTATTCTGTCATTTTCACAAAACTATATGAGTTCATCACCTAAATTTTGAAATGTCACAATAATTTCTTCTTGATAATTAGAATCTCTCACTCCAGTCAATACATGTATTCCCTGAGCTGCTAATTCTGATTTAGGTAATATTTGTCCAAAATGATTCTTAGGGATTCTCATACGTATTTCAGTAGAGATTGTTCTTATTTCCTTCCTATCCAAACAAAAGTCCTCTAAACAATGTAAATCATATCCTGCCAACTAAGCCATATTGTAACACTAAGCACTCTGATGTACACAAGGGGTCTGCTATCACAGGTTCTTTGATCTGCATTTATAAAAGGAACTTTTGAGGGGTTAAAGTCTCCTTTAATCAAGCACATGTATCATTCCCTTAACCAAGCACATATATCATTCACCTAGTTCAGGGGAGTCAGCACCCTGAACTTCAAAGAAAATACAGAGAAATCGAAGATCATAGCTTTCTCTGCCTGACCATCAACAGATAGGTCCAACTGTCTGACCATAGTTAACAGAGAGGGAAGTACCAACTCTGAGTTTTCAAAGCTGGGGCTCTTTAGCAGCTTCCCAGACTCCTTGTTTGGCCAAACAAACACTTTCAGTCAGCAAACCACAAAGCATAACCTCAACACAAAGTATTTATACCTTTTTTTAGAGCCAGAGGGCATCACAATCCTTGAGAACCAGTGCCTCATTAACAAAAGCTTTGGGCCTTCCCACAAATTTTCCCTAATCAAACTTCCCTTAATGGGCAGTCCATTAATGAATGGGGAAGATTGCTAATCACATTAAAATAACAAACAATACAAATACATATACTATCTCTAGTTAAGGAAACTCTTGTTTCTGTACTTTACTCCTAGTAAAGATTCTTGATTGATAAAGGAAAGTTCAATCAGAGGCACTTGATTATACTAAAACAAAAACAGCAAAAAGATTCTATTTTGCTTGACATCACAAGAACTAGAAATAAAATACTGATTGAGGAATGGTGAAAAAAATTGTTAGGTATGAATGTTATATTGTGTTACTACTGTACCACAACAAACAATGAATATGAAGAATTAATTCAAAAAACCTAGGATAACTTGTATGAACTGATGCAGAGTTAAGTAAATGGACAGGGAATTCATATACCCCTTAACTATAGCAATGAAAATGGAAAGAATGAAAAATAAAACTGGATACTGTGGAATTATAGTGATGAATCTTTACCACAGAAAAGAGTTTAAAATGCATCTATTTGCTCTCCTTAAAAAACTATGAGGCTAGCAGTGTGGATTTTTTTTCTTTTCCTTTCTTAATTTCCATTACAAAGGATGGTTCAATGGGAAGAAGACCATCTCTATTTGGAAATTAATACAATGTAAAAGCAGGGAAAAATGAATAAAAACACTGTAACATTTCCATTTTTATTTATGAAAATTTTATTGATATGTTTTATTTTTTAAGTGACCTGAATTTTCCTCTATGCTGCCCTTCCCCCTCTCGTACAGACATCCCTTTTATATTTTTTTCTTTTATTAATCTGTTCTTCCCAATACTCCCTCTACATTCCTCCACAAAACCCGATTAAATTTAAAAAGGAAAAAAAGTGACATAAAAACTTAGTCAGACAAAATAAATTTCAACATTGGCTATATCTGAAAATAAATGTGTCTCTTACTGCATAGTAAGTTTATTATCTCTCTGGCAGGAGGTGAATGGCACGTTTCATCTCTGAACTCTGGATTTATCATTTTATTGATCAGAGTTCTGAAGTCTTTCATACTCCCCCCCACTCTGTAATGTTATCATTCTATATATTACTGTTCTTGTTCTGGACATTTAACTCTGCATCAGTTCATATAAGTCTTCCCAGATTTTCTTGAAACCGTTCGCTTAGTCATTTCTTTTGGTATGATCATATTTCTTTACATTAATATGCCATTGAAGATGCTATTCTCCCAATAAATGGACACCCCCTTAGTTTCCAATTTTTGGCTCCCATAAAACAAGCTACTATAAATATTTTGAATGCATAGACTATCTTCCTCTTTTAAAAAAATAATTTGGGGAATATGGACCTAGAAGTGACATAGCTGGTTCAAAAGACATACACAGTTTAGTAGCTTTAGGAGCACAATTCTTAATGACTTTCCAGAATGACTAGCTGGATCAACTTACAGCTTCCCAACAATTGCCTAATGTATTTGTTTTCCTGTAACTCCTCCACCATGTGTCATTCTCTTTGTTTGTAATCTTTGCCAGTCTGAGGGTTATGAAGTAGAACCTCAAGGTTGCTTTAATTCTCTTCCATATAATTATTATTGATTTAGATCATGTTTTCTTATGGTTTCTGATAGCTTGGCTTTCTTCCTTTGAAGATTGCCTCTTCATCTCTTTAAATTGAAAAGGCTACAAGCCAAGACCAAAGTGGAGGGAGTATTAGTGAATGATTTTCTGTTTGCACATTATTGAGCACTCAGTGCAGCCTCTGAAACTGAGATTCAAGAAAGTATGGATCAATTCTCTACTGTCTGTGCTAATTTTGGCCTAATAATTAACACCAAGAAAACACAACTGCTCCATCAACTACCACCACATCATCCATATATGGAACCATTGGTTACAACAAATGGAGAACTTTTGAATGCTGTGGATAAGTTCACTTACCTTGGTAGTGTACTTTCCAGGGATGTACACATTGACCATGAGGTTGATGCATACATTGCCAGAGCTAGCTCAGGGTTTGAGAGGCTCCAAAGAAAAGAGTTTGGGAAAGAAGAGATATTAGACTGACAACCAAACTGAAGGTCTACAGAGCCATTTTGCTCACCTCATTGTTGTATGCCTGTGAAACATGGAAGGTCTACCAGCTCCATGCCAGGAAACTGAATTGCTTCCATTCAAATTGTCTTAGGAAGATTCTGAGGATCACCTGGCAAGATAAGGTACCAGACACTGAAGTCCTTGCTCAAGCTGAACTGCTGCGCATTCAAACTATGCTTTAGAGAGCACAACTCCAGTGGTCTGGCTACATTGTTTTAATGCCAAATGCAGGCTTGCCAAAAAGACTATTTTATGGAGAACTCACATGGAGCAGGTGATTACATGGTGGTCAGAAGAAGTGATACAAAAACACTCTCAAAGTTTCTCAAGAACTTAGGATTTTACTGTGGAACATGGGAGCCACTGACAGAGGACCACCCAGCATGACATGCCCATATCAGAAAGGGTGTTGTGCTCTATGAGCAAAGCAGAATTGAGACAGCACAAAGTAAATTTAGGATGTGCAAATTTGGAGCATCCACCCCAAATATTCTCATGGACTATCTGTGCCCAACCTGTGGTAGAGCATTCTGAGCTCATACTGGTCTGATCAGTCACAGTTAGACACACTGAAACTTCACTTTATCATGGTAATGTCATTTTAGTCATCTTGGAAAATGAAGGAAAAACAACCAACCAACCATAAATGAGATGATATCTTTAAGACTGCTTTATAAAACGTAAAGCTCAAGGGGCAGAGCCAAGATGGTGGAGTAGAAAGACTCACAAATGCTAGCTCCGAACCCACAGCCCATAATTATCTATAAAAAGAACTCTCAACAAATTCTGGAACAGTGGAGCCGCGCAGCAACAGGGTGAAGGAGATTTCCGTTACAGAGAGCCCTGGAAAACCGATTCCAAAAGTCCGTAGCGCACCAGACAGGAGCGGAGCCCAGCCCTGCCTTGGCCGCACGGCACTGAGAGGAGCAGATCTGAGCAGGCTTCAGGGATGGAATCTCCAGTGGCTGTGAAGGTCCCTCCACCCACAGGCGCTGCAGGTCAGTGAGAGAAACGTCTGGATGGGCTGAGAGGGGAGTAGATGTCTCCATGACTCGGGCACCCTCGGGAGGCAGTGGGCAGCCACAGGCTCCCGGTGCAGGCTGGAGCTCTCAGGAGCTCCATTACGGAAGGTCTCTGTATAAACCCCCTGAGGGAACTGAGCCTGGGAGGCAGCCCTGCCCCCACCTGAGCACCAGAACTTAAGCTCACATTGAATAGCAGCCAGGCCTGCCCCTGAAAGCCCTGAGGCTGGGGAGCAGCATTTGAATCTCAGACTCCAAGCACTAGCTGGGCAGATCTGCAGGCAAGGTGGGTGTGGAAAGGAATCTCAGAGGTCAAATAACTGGCTGGGAAAATGCCCAGAAAAGGGAAAAAAAATAAGACCATGGAAGGTTACTTTCTTGGGGACCAGATGATTCCAACCTTCCTCTCTGACAAAGAAGACTAATGCTTACCATCAGGTAAAGACATAGGAGTCAAGGCCTCTGTATTCCACACATTTGAAATAGATATCCAATGGACTCAGGCCTTGGAAGAGCTCAAAAAGGATTTTGAAAATCAAGTTAGACAGGTGGAGGAAAAACTGGGAAAAGAAATGAGAGAGATGCAAGAAAAGCATGAAAAATGGGTCAATACCTTGATAAAGGACACCCAAAAAAATGCTGAAGAAAATAATACCTTGAAAAATAGGCTAACTCAATTGGCAAAAGAGGTTCAAAAAGCCAATGAGGAGAAGAATGCTTTCAAAAGCAGAATTAGC
>JAQQSK010016312.1:0-10480 GCA_028658325.1 Potorous gilbertii | reverse complement strand
GTGTTATCCTGATTGTATTTCCACAATACTGGAATTGTTTCTTTCTAGCTGCTTGCAATATTTTCTCCTTGACCTGGGAACTCTGGAATTTGGCCACAATATTCCTAGGAGTTTCTCTTTTTGGATCTCTTTCAGGTGGTGATTGGTGGATTCCTTGAATACTTATTTTGCCCTCTGGTTCTAGAATATCAGGGCAGTTTTCCTTGATTATTTCATGAAAGATGATGTCTAGCTCTTTTTTTGATCATGGCTTTCAGGTAGTCCCATAATTTTTAAATTATCTCTCCTGGATCTATTTTCCAGGTCAGTTGTTTTTCCAACGAGATATTTCACATTATCTTCCATTTTTTCATTCCTTTCGTTTTGTTTTGTGACTTCTTGGTTTCTCAGAAAGTCATTAGCCTCCATCTGTGCCATACTAATTTTGAGAGAACTATTTTCTTCAGTGAGCTTTTACACCTCTTTGTCCACTTGGCTAATTCCGCTTTTGAAAGCCTTCTTCTCCTCATTGGCTTTTTGAACCTCTTTTGCCAATTGAGTTAGCCTATTTTTCAAGGTGTTATTTTCTTCAGCATTTTTTGGGAGATCTCCTTTAGCAAGGTATTGACCTGTTTTTCATGCTTTTCTTTTCTCTCTCTCATTTCTCTTCCCAGTTTTTCCTCCACCTGTCTAATTTGATTTTCAAAATCCTTTTCAAGCTTTTCCATTGCCTGAGCCCATTGGATATCTATTTCAGTTGTTTGGGATACAGAGGCCTTGACTTCTATGTCTTTACCTGATGGTAAGCATTGTTATTCCTCATCTGAAAGGAAGGGGGGAAACATCTGGTCACCAAGAAAGTAACCTTCTATGGTCTTATTTTTTTTTCCCTTTTCTGGGCATTTTCCCAGCCAGTTACTTGACTTCTGAGATTCCTCTCCACTCCTGCCTCACCTCCAGATCCACCCAGCTAATACTTGGGGTCTGAGATTCAAATGCTGCTCCCCAACCTCGGGGCTTTCAGTGGTGGGTGCAGCTGTTATTCAATGTGAACTTAAGTTCTGTTGCTCAGGTGGGGGCAGGGCAGCCTCCCAGGCTCCTTTCCCTCATTGGGTTTATGTGGATTCCTTCAGTGATGGACCCCAGCTCATGCCTGCTCCGGGAGCCCTTAGCCGCCACTCCCTCTGCTGCTGCCTCCCAAAGGGACCTGAGTTATAGAGACACCCTGCTCCTCTCTTGGCCAGCCCAGAAGTCTGTCTCACTGACCTATAGCGCCTGTGGGTGGAGGGACCTTCATGGCCACTGGAGATTCTGTCCCTGAAGCCTGTTCGGGTCTGCTCCTCTTGGTGCCACGTGGCTTAGGCAGGGCTGGGCTCCACTCTGGGGCTGGTGCATGATGGACCTTTGGTGCTGGTTTTTCAGGGCTCTCTGGAACAGAAATCTCCTCTACTCCGTTGTTGTGCAGCTTCCACTGCTCCAGAATTTTTGGGAGTTCCTTTTTAAGTGTAATTCATTTGCTATGGGTTTGGAGCTAGCATGTGTGAATCCTTCTACTCCACCATCTTGGCTCCTCCCCTAGCTATTATTTTCTAAGTCAATCTCCAAATCTTTTTTCCAGGGTACACATTCCTCAATATTTCAAGTTAATCCTCACTCATGATCTTGTGGCTCTTCTCTGGGTACTTTCAAGTTTGTCAATGTGCTTCCTAAAATATGAAATAAACAAAATTCCTACAAATAAAACTAGAAGTAAATAAAATTCTCCAAATATCTTACCTGGTCAAAGTGTTGTGAGTCTATTATACCTTTGTTTTGGATACTATGTCTCTCATTTCAGCCAAAAATCACATTCTATTTGTCATTTCACACTGCTGACTTGTATTCAGTTAACAGTTTACTATTACAAGGCTATTTTTAGGTAAATCTCTTCTGAAGAATGTCCCACTTATATTCCATACCATTAAAAATGATTATTTGAACCCAAGTGTAAAATTTTACATTTATTCTCGTTAAATTCCTTCTTATTTGAGTTGGCCAAACATTCAGATTGCAAAGTTCTTTGAGATTGCTGATTCTGCCATTTATTTTGTTAACTTTCAATAACTTTCAATACCACTTTAGTGCAACTGCAAATTTAAAAAAAAAAGCTCAAATGGTAAATTCTATCTTCACACCATAGTTATTTAAAACTCATACTTTCTGCTGAACCATCTCTTGTGAAAAAGAAAAACAAAAAAATGTAGAAATAATTTCTAACCATGTGTACCATATTCTGTCCCAGTGTTCTCCTACACATTGCTGTGAGGAAAGAAATTATTCTTTCTAATGACCTCATTAATCATTTTAAAAAATTCAGTGCCTTTTTATAACAATAATTTCCTAATCATTAGAAAAGGATGTTCTCTTAAAATAAAAAAAAAGTTAAAACAAGACCAAATAGATATTATAAACACACATGATATCATATACAATAGACCCTTTATGTCAAAAGTATTTCATATTTTGTTCTGTTCTATATCATTGATTGGTCACTGTATGTAAACTGAATGTACCTGACTTTCAGAGGTTTTAATTTTTGTATTTAAGCTATGATAGTAACTGTAAATATTATTGTTCTGCATATAAATATTCTTATATTCCTCATATTCCTCATTTCTTCCCATGCAAAATATATTTCATTATACTTACATACTATAAGTTCTTTAGTCAATCCTCTGAAATGGACAGACCGAGAATAATTCACAGGCAAAAGTCAATTAGGAATTTCGAGAGCATCATTTATTAGCCAGGCTGGTGACTGCCTCATGGAGAGACCCAGAGGAGACAGCCCCGAACTGAGGTGGGTGTGTGCATTTTAAGCATTTCAGTGCTACTTGGTACAGCCTTGCAGTTTCCACAACAAACATAATTCTGACAGAGAAGGGAGGGTTGTTGTTAGGCAAGAGCCCCCAAACAGAAGAGGGTTGTCAGGGTACTGCTAGGCAAAGGACCCCAACAGAAGAGGTGCCAGGAGAGGGACCCAATCAAAGACTGGTTGTCATTCAACAAAAAGTAGTTTTCAGGAAGGGAGGTTGCTAGTTGCCTGGAAAGAGGGGTCTAACATTAGGGGGGCACAGGTTGTTACTATGCAAATGGACTAAACAAAAAATGATGGTTAACAATTCATCAAATATTTCACAACCCAAAGGGGAATAACATTTTGACAGGGGCCCAACAAAAACCTGTTACCACGCAGGTTATACAATCCTGCCCAATAACCTAACAGATATCTCTCAACCTATGGGCCCAGGGAGAAATAATGTCCATTTCACCTCAATCAATAACCTGAGCTATTTTTCCTTTTTTTCTATTATGGTAGGTTGGTGGATTTCTGACTTTTAACTCTTTGGGGTGAATTCTTAGATTTGCTGGAGCAGAAGACATGAATAAGTGACTTTCTTGAATTATTTCAAATTATTTCTCTAAGTAGATGGAGCAAATCCACACTATGATGGGCAATTTATTTTGCTTTTCTCTTATTATAAATGATAGGAAATAGTTTTTATTTCTCCCTTGAAAACTGTTTATATCCTTTGATGTATAAGTGAATGACTCTTACTCTTATCTGTGGTTCTCAAAATTTCCACCTTGGAAAACAATTCTTCCTTGTTGGTGAGAATCAGATCTAAAATGGAGTTTCTCTTTATTGTTTCTTTCATCTTCTGAATAATGAATTTTCATTAAGGCAAGTTAAGGAATTTCTGTTCTGCTTTAAGAATGGAAAAGAAAGGGAGGAAGGAATGGTGAGAGGCACAGGCAGAGGGAAGAGAAGGAAGAAAGTGAGAGAGAGAAACAGAGATAGACAGTGTCAGTCAGTCAGTCTTTCTGAGTCTGAGTCCAGCATTCATTCTGATATAACTCTACCTATAGAGAATATAAAGATAAATAAATTTCAGCTCTGTCTTACACAATGGTAAGAGGTATAAGAAATGTACATAACTGATTTATAATTCAAGATAGAATGAGAATTTCAATAACAAAAATACAAAGTATTAAAGAGTTTAGGGGAGACAAATATGACTTCTGGCTACAGGAATGGAGGAATGTTTCAAGGAGAAGTTAGAATTTGAGCTGGGAATTGAATGACAGAGAAATTGGTCAGTTAGGGAAGGAAGGCAAAGATATTGTAGACAGTAGGAATAGTGCAAATATAATTTTGGAGCTGAAAAGTGCTACAGTATGTTTGGAGAAGTGGTAAATAGTGCAGATAAATGATACATGGGGAGTAAATTATTAAAAAATGAGAATAGTAAGGTAGGCTAGGAACACATCATTGGAGGCCTAGAAAGCAAGGGTAAGAAATGTCTTTATTCGTTAGTAGCAGAGTCTACTGAAAGTTTTTGAGCAGAAGAATGAAAAGAGTTAATTTTAGGAAGATTAATGGCAGTGCTTTCTAGGGCATGTTGAAGTAGAAAAAGACCAGGGACTGATTAGATCAGACCCAAAAGACACAGTACACAAACTACAATGGGAGTTCTTTATTACAACTTTTTTAAATATTAGATTAAAAACTAGTACATCCTTTATTTTACAGAACTACAAAATTCCATACTTCATTTACAGAGCAGGGAAGGAATAAAGGGAGTGAAATCCTAATTTTTACCTAAATTTACCAATTAATAATATTTTACCAATTTTTGTGGTTCAGCCATATCTGACTTTTCATAACCTCATTTGGAGTTTTCATGGCAAAGATACTGTGGCAGTTTGCCGTTTCCTTCTGTAGCTCATTTCACAGATGAGGAAACAGAGGCAAACAGGATGAAGTGACTTGAACGATAACCTTCATATTGTTCCCATCTATACTTTAGATTGTAACAACTAGTTTAGGAAAGCTGAGTTAAATCAGAAATACTAGCTAAAATCTAGCATTTTGCATTGATAATGCACTTTTGCTTATTGTCAATATAATTTTGCCTCTTAATGGGAAGATCTTCCCCAGCCATTGGCCTGGGAAGATTTGTAGGAAGACCCACAGTTTTTAATCTTCTAACGAGGCACTGGTTCTCAAGGGTTGTGATGCCCACTGGCTCTAAAAAGTATGTAAAGACTTTGAGACAAGGTTCTCCTTTGGGGATTTGGTTCTGTGTGCCAGATGAGACTCTGTGAAGTCTCTAAACAGATTCCCTTACCCCTGGCTTTGAAAACCCAGGTATTGGTGCTCCCCTCTCTGGTAACTGTGTATGTATGTTAATAGTTAGAGAATTGGAAGCCTGTCTATTGGTCTTTATTTCTCTTCTTGTATTTTTCTCTATTCACACATTGATATATGTGCTTGATTAAAGGAGATTGTTAACCCCTCAAAAGTTACCTTTCCTTTTAGAAAAACAGATCAAAGAACCTGTGATAGCAGTCCCCTCTGTGCTTGTTGGGGTACTTACTGTTACACATTTATATAGACTGTTGAAGCACTCTACATATATTAATTTCATTTTATCTTCATAATCCCCTGTGAGGTACCTGCATTGATTACCACCTTTTTATGGACAAAGAAATTGAAATTGAGTAATTAAGTGACTTGTTCACATATTTGTTTCTACAGCAGGATTTGAACTCTGATCCTGTTGACACCCCTGGGCCACCTAGCTGCAATTGAAATGGTGAATCAACTGAGACCTTTGTTTTTCATATGACATCATGCCCATCCAGATAAAAGAGAATTTATCAAAGATCAACTGAGTCCTTGAAAGTCAAGGCCCCATTTCTATGAGAATAGATCCAAAGTCATTCATAGAATGAATTAGACTCCCTCTCCATTTTCCTTTCTGTTTTTCTAGTCTCTTCAATCAATTAACATGCTCAAAAATCCAAAAGTATAGACTTGGAAGCAGAAACAAGAGTTCACACCTTGTTTCCCACTAATCTCCACCTTTGAGCTTCTGGAAAGCTAGAAAAAGCTGACTAGCATACCTAAAAGATGAGACTTTTCCTCTTAAAGGGGAGGAAAGGGGGAAAGCATGAAAGCAATAAGCATGAGCTGTTACCTCCTTCCTCTACATGTGAAGGAATTGTGTTGGATACAGATTTGGAGATTTGCAATACGCTAGTCTCCAGCCTTCCTGAGGCCTCAGAAAGTTGCCAGCAATATCCTTTAATAAAGCCAGCAATATCCTTCAATAAATCTCATGTGAATACCTGTTTTGAAGTGAACTTCCTCTCTTTCTTCTTTCAGTGTTGGTGTTGATTTACCTCCAAATCATTCATTAAGAAGCATTCTACCAAATGTAGCATTAAAATGTACAGGAAAATTTCATTAATTCTTCCATTAATTTTAAAGTGAAATAAAGTTATGAACCTAGGAGAATAGCACTTAGATTGGTGCCAGGAGTGAACCTAACCCATTAGCCCATAATCATGTAACTGAATTATATTAGGCTGGTGCAAAAGGAATCTATTGTTTTAAGCATAAGAGACGAATAAATTTCTTTTTTGTTTCTATGTAAATGGGGGGAAAAGGGTCAGAAGCATTGTGCTCAAAGATATATCTTGGGTTTTACTTTTGTATTAGATAAGCTACTTTTCTTTTTCTATTGACAGTGGCAGTATATTTGCTTTCTAATCACAATAGCGGTCTTTAAGATCCACAGATGAAAGGCTCTGTTGAATACTAGATATTATTATGTGTTTGTTTGGGACTATAAGATTCTGATTTTTATAATGGTTCTCAGTGTGATCCTGCAAAAGGGAAAGATTTTGCATGGAAATAAAACAACTTTAAAGCACTAGAAAAAAACCCTAGTCCCCCCAAAAACTGTTGCTCTCAAGCACTGTTTGGTGTGTGCTTCTTAAATGTGCTGGTTGGTAAAGGTATGAAAACACAAAGGATTGATGAGTGACAGCTATTTGGGTTAAGTGCTATTCCTGTTTTTCAGGTTTGGAGGATTATAGTGTTAATTAAGATTTCTGAAGTTAGCAGTCATGATTCCCTTTTGTCTTGGCATGATAGATGATCAATAATGGGAACTCCTGGAATAAATGGGGAGGGGCAGATTTCTTCTCCCTAGATGATTGATATTGAACTAGGAGCTTATACTCTCAGTAGACAATTTCTACATTATTCTGTACAAAGGTAATTGTAATTTACTCAGTTTTTATGTGGGCAGGAAAAAACATGTCAGTGAGCAGCACACAATCAAAATATTAAATCACCAAATATTGCACATGGACCAATCTTGGAGAAAACAGTTCTAGATTGCAAGGGAAAATTGTTGACTAGCATAAGCATCCAAGGTATATAGTGAGATAGTCTGTTGCTTCCTCTGAGCTGAAGCAAAGAAAGGAACAAATTATCAGCTGTTTGTTGAGGTAGACAATGATCTCTGCTTTTATGATAGAGTGTCAGAGAGAGTAGTTCAAAAAAGATAAATCCTGATTGATATTGAATGAAGCTCGGCTTGACTGATGCACCTATTAGGACTTCATTTTTCTCCCACTGTCCCTTATTTTTTCAAGTAAAATTAAATATACATCATAGATAAATTTTGAGATAATCCAACAGCATGCACAAGTATACACATACATAGATGATGTATTTAGAACTGAGTCAAATTCAAAAGAATACAAGTCATTTGCCAATTGATAATTGGTCAAAAGATATGACCAACTAGATTTTAGACAAAGAAATCAATCTATGATCATTCCAATTCTACTGTGAATTTCAATTGATCAGAGAAATGCAAATTAAAACAACTCTGAGGTGCCATCTCACACCTATCAGATGGCTAATGTAACAGTAAAGGAAAATGACATATGTTGGAGATGATATGGAAAAATGAGGACACTAAAGCCCTGTTGGTGGAGTTGTGGACTGATCTGA
The DNA here is from genome assembly GCA_028658325.1 of Potorous gilbertii. NCBI lineage: Eukaryota > Metazoa > Chordata > Mammalia > Diprotodontia > Potoroidae > Potorous > Potorous gilbertii. Next base: position 2,646 of record JAQQSK010016312.1, on the reverse strand, counting down.
CAATTCTGGAGAGCAATTTGGAACTAAGGTCAAAGGGCTATAGCAATACCACTACTAGGTATGTATCCCAAAGAGATTTTAAAAAAAGAAAAATGATCTATTTGTATAAAAATATTTATAGCAGGTCTTTTTTGTGGTGGCAAGAATTGGAAAAGAAATGGAAGCCCATCAATTGAGGAATGACTGAATAAGTTGTGGTATATGATTGTGCTATATGATATGATGAGCATGATACTTTCAGAAAAACCTAGAAAGACTTATGTGAACTGATTCTGGGTGAAGTGAGCAGAACCAGGAGAACATTGCACACAGTAACAGCAATATTGTATGAGCATCAACTACGAATAAACTAGCTTCTTTAATCAATACAATGATCCAAGACAATTCTGAAGGGCTTAAGATTAAAAATCCTCTACTTCCAGAGAAAGAACAGATGGAACCTGAATGCAGATCTAAGCATGATTTTTTTTTTAAAAAAAACTTTCTTTGTTTTTCTTATTATTTTGTCTGTGTTTTCTTTCACAACATGACTAACATGAAAATATGTTTTAAATGACTTTACATATATAACCTATTTCAGATTGCTTGCCTTCTCAATGAAAGGGTAGGGGTAGGAATGAGGGAGAGAATTTGGTACACAATTTTTAAAAATGAATATTAAAATTGTTCTTACATATAATTTTAAAAATATTTAAAAAGAAACTAGTGTTTGAACCATGTCCTGAAGGAAGAATGATTTTATAAGGCAAAAGAAGAGAGAATATTTTAGTAAAGAGAGACATTTAATGGTAAGTCACTGAGATGGGAGACGCAGTGTCATGTAAGGAATAGAAAAAAAGGTCACTTTGCTTGAATGACAGTTTGCAGGAAGGAGAGCAATACATAATGAGTCTGTAAATATAGATTGGGTCCAGGTAGTAAAAATCCTGAAAAGCGAAAAGGGAGGAGTTTATCTTTTATCCTAAAAGAAAAAGAAAAAGGGAGGAGTTACTAGACTTTATTTAATATAACACTAAGGATACATGGGATGCTCTCCTCTAACAACTGACCTGAAGTTTCTACTACTGGAATCACTTCTTTTAGATTAGACAGCAGAAGTACAGATAAGAGTCAATAAAAATACTGTCATTGTTCATTGATGACTCTGCACAGAGGCAAAGTAATAGGATCTTGGGACTTAGAGATTGAAGGAGTATTAGACATAATCAAAGCCAATACTTTAATTTAACAAATGAGAAAATTTTGAGGGGGGAGAGAGAGAGACAGACAGACAGACAGAGACAGAGAGACAGAGAGATAGATAGAGAGAAAGACAGATAGAGAGACAGAGAGAGAGAAAGAGGGAGAGAGAGAAAGAGAGACAGACATACAGACAGAAAAGACAGAGAGATAGACAGACAGAAAGAGACAGAGAGATAGACAGACAGAGACAGAGAGAGAGAGAGAGAGAGAGAGAGAGAAGGATAAAGGGAGAGACAGAGATACAGAAAGAGAGACAGAGAGAGAGGATTTGCACCAAAGTCCAACAGATAATAAATGTTAGAGCCAGTTCTCAATATCAGTCTTTCCTGCACCACGTTTTTCTACTTTAACTTTGTGTGTCCTCTCAGCACAGATTCATTTTAGGTTATCTAGGTCTTATCTTGGAAATGGGAGAAAAAACCCAAACACATTTAGTACAGAACTAACAATTTGAAAATCCAGAGGACCAGATTATATACTTAGTCATAATACTATTTCATTATATACTGTTGGAAGATTTACTAGCTTTCTTTTGGATTCTAATTTTTAAAACAAAATTTTTTTAATCTACAAAATGAGTTACTTTTAAGGCCTTTTAGCTCTTCAGATAAAATCAAGTGTATGCTTAGTACATGAAAACAGAATGATAATGCATCTAATCCAACAAACTGCTTAAATTATTTATGTAGTGAGAACTTCCTTTCGCCTTCTTGTTTAATTTTTCAAGCCATTATTACTTTGTGTGCTATCCAGTAATATCTCCAAAGATTGGAAGTACAACAAAATTTAAATTTCTAGTTTAAATGTTCTTGTTTAAATGTTCTCTTGTACACTATCATGTTTGCCTGTATACAAATATATATGTATATATATAAGAAATTTTTATCAGTAATTTCTTTTTTAAAATATTTATTTTGTTAAATATTCTCAACTATATTTATTTTTTAAAAACCATTTTTAAAAAATAAGTTCTAAATTCCCCCTTTACTCTTTTTCCCCTCTCACCTCGTGAAAAGGCAAGTAATATACTAATTGCACTTGTCAAGTCATGCAAAATGTATGTCCATATTAGCCATGTTGCAAAAAAAACCACACACAAAAATCCAAGAAAAAGAAAGTAAAAATGTGTCTTCGATTAACACTCAGAATTCATCAATTCTCTCTCTGGAGGAGAATAATATTTTTCATCATCAGTCCTTTGGAATTGTCTTGGATCACTGTCTTGGTCAGAAGAGTAAGTCTTTCTTTTTTTTTTTCATTTTTTTAATATAAATTTATTTATTTAACTTTTTACATTCATTTTCACAAAATTTGGTTTCCAAAATTTTCTCCTCATTTGTCCCGTTCCCCCCACACCAGTACACTGAGCATTCTAATTTCCCCTATCACCAATCTGCCCTCTCT
>JAQQSK010016311.1:0-10480 GCA_028658325.1 Potorous gilbertii | reverse complement strand
GGAAAGAAATATAGTTAGTCTTACACAATATGACTATTGTGGAAGTCATTTGCAAAACTACACAGATATAGCCTATATTGAATTGCCTGCCTTCCCAAAAATAATGGGTGGGGAGGGAGGGATGGGGAGAAGTTGGAACTAAAACTTTTAGAAACAACTGTCCAGTACTGTTCTTGCTACTAGGAGATAATAAATACAGGTAATGTGGTATAGAAAGTTATCTGTCCCAACAGGACAAAAGAGAAGATGGGGACAAGAGAAGGGAGGGATGATAGAAGAGAGGGCAGATTGGTGATAGGAGCAATTAGAATGCTCAATGTTTTGGGGTGGGGGAGAGGACAAATGAGGAGAAAATTTGAAACCCAAAATTTTGTGAAAATGAAAGTTAAAAGTTAAATAAATTAATTTTTAAAAAAATAGAGTACATACCGTAGTATAATTTTTAAAAAAAGTATGTGCAAACTTGCTAAAGACTTCCATAATAGTCATATTGTGAAAGACTGACTGTATTTTCTACCATTCTATCCTGCCCCATATTTATTCCATTCTCCCTTTAAGTTTTATCCCTCCCCTAAAGTGTTTACTTGTAATCAGTCATACTCCCATTTGCCCTCCCTTCTATCATCATTTCACCACACTTACACTCTTCTCTCTTACTTTCCTGTGGTGTAAGATAGATTTTCATACTGAATTGAGTGTGTTTGTTATTCCCTCCTTAAACCAAATGTGATGATAGTAAGCTTCACTTTTTCCATATAATTTCTCCCTTACCCCTTCCACTGGAAAAACTTTTTCTTCTCACTTTTATGAGAGATAATTTGCCACATTCCATTTCTTTCTTTGTCCTCCCAATAAAATATTTTCTCACTCCTTAATTTCATATTTTTAGATATTCTCCCTTCCTATTCAACTTACCCTGTGCCTTCTGTCTATATACATATATTTATATGTGTATGTGTGTATAAATATATAGGTGTGTATATGCACATATCTGCACATATATGTATTGTGTGTATCCAATCCCTTCAGATACTGAGAAAAGTCTCCAGAGTTACACATATTGTCTTTCCATGAAAGAATGTAAAGGGTTCAACTTTTGTAATTCCTTTATGATCTTTCTTTCCTACATGCTTTTTCAAGATTTCCTTGATTCTTATGTTTGAAAGTCAATTTTCTATTGAGCTCTGGTCTTTTATCAAGAATGCTTGAAAGTCCTCCATTTCATTGAATGACCATTTTTACCCTGAAGGATTATATTCAGAATTGCTGGGCAGGTGATTCTTGATTTTAAACCTATTTCCATTGACTTCCTTAATATCATACTTCAAGCCCTTTGATCCCTTAATGTAGAAGCTTCTAGATCTTGTGTTATCCTGATTATATTTCAACAATATTCAAATTGTTTCTTTCTGGCTGTTTGCAATATTTTTCTCCTTATCCTGGGAACTCTAGAATTTCGCTACAATATTCCCAGGAGTTCTTTTCAGGAGGTGATCGGTGGATTCTTTCAATATTTCATCCTCTGATTCTAGCATATCGGGGTAGTTTCCCTTGACAATTTCATGAAAAGTGGTTTCTATGCTCTTTTTTTCCTCATAGCTTTTAGGTAGTCCCATAATTTTTAATTGTCTCTACTGAATCTATTTTTCCAAATAAGTTGTTTTCCCAGTGAGATATTTCACATTGTCTTCTATTTTTTCATTCTTTTGTTTGGGTTTTTTTTTTGTAATTTCTTGGTTTCTCATTAGCTTCCACCTGCTCCATTCTAATTTTTAAAGAATTGTTTTCTTCAGTGAGCTTCTGAACCTCTTTTTCCATTTGGTTAATTCTGCTTTTTAAAATATACTTCTCCTCATTGCCTTTTTGGGCTTCTTTTGCCATTTCAGTTAGTCAGTTTTTACAGTGTTATTTTTTTCAGCATTTTTGGAAGTCTCCTTTAGGAAGCTTTTGACTCGCTTTTCATGATTTCCTTGCATTGCTCTCATTTCTCGTCCCAATTTTTCCTCCACCCCTCTTAATTGATTTTCAAAATCCCTTTAGAGCCCTTCCATGGTCTGAAGCCATTGCATATTTATTTTGGAGGTTTTGTATGCAGAAGCCTTGACTTTTAGGTCTTCCTCTGATGGTATGCATTTTTGTTCCTCATCAAAAGGATGGAAGAAAATACCTGTTCATCAAGAAAGTAGCCTTCCATTGCCTTTTTCTAAAACCTGTTTTGGGCATTTTTCCCATCAGCTGCTAGATTTTTGAGTCCTTTGTCCAGAGGAGGGTATACCCTAGGGACATGCAAATTTTCAGTTCCTCCAAGGTGGAACACTTAAGGGAGAGGACTTTACTCCTCTCTTGGTCTGCACTCTAATCCTGGAGCTGCTGCATGCTGTTCTGCCCTGGATCATCGCCAAAGCTTCCATCATACCAACTATGCCAGCCCTGCCGTTCACCCCATTTGAGTCACTCAAGGCTGAGACCTACATTGGCTGCTCACTTCCTCCAGGGGCTTTGGGCCGAGGGCTCCAAAATGAACTCTGCCACTACCTGGATCCCTAGGGCTGGGGTTAGGGCAAGAGGACCATTATCCCTTTTCACCCAGGTGAAAGTGCTTTTTCAGTGACCTTTGAAGCTGTCTCTGGTGTTTGTGGGTTGAGCAATCTGGGACCTGCTGATGCAGATGGATCCCCGAAACCTGCTCTGTGCCCTTTCTTTGTCATGCCATGCAGGGTTGCACTCTGCTGCCTGTGCAATAGACATTTCCTATCAGCTTTCCAGGCAATCTTGAACTGGAAATCACTTTCACTCTGTGATTTTGTGGTTTCTACTGCTATAGAATTTGTTTAGACCCATTTTTAACAGGTAATTTATGGCTTTTGTTTGAAAAGCTCTTCAGGTTGCCCTTCCACTCTGCCCTATTGACTCCTCTCCACTTTGGCCTACTTTCTTGCCATTGTGGAGGATGTTTATTTACTATACTGAAGCACATGGTGGTTCTTCTAGTGGTCAGCTCCCCTGGACGTGTTCAGGCACCTAGGTTGCCCTGGTGTTGGCATTAGCCTGCTCCACCAGACTGTGTCTCAAGTTTTCCCACATGTTAGCTGAGGTAGGGTTTGGTGCTATTTTTCTGAGATGTTTCCTGTCCAGGAATGTGCTCTCCTTTTACCTGAGTGAGGTATAGTTTTCTTGCTGATCTTCCAAGTTTCTTGGGCTAAAAAAATTCTTTCACTCTGTCCTTTTGCTAGTTCTGCTATTCCAGGATTTGTCTGTGGGTGTTATCTTATGGTTGTTTGGAGTTGAATATGGAAGAGTTACAGTAATTTACTGCTTACACTTACATCTTGGTTCCTGTAAGTTTTTATCTTATCTTGGTATATGATATAAGATGTTGGTCTAAACCTAGTTTCTGGCATATTGTTTTCCAACTTTCTCCAGCAATTTCTTGTCAAATAATGAGTTCTTTTCTCAGAAGCTAAGGTCCTTGCATTTATCAAACATTAGATTACTACTGTTATTCGCTATTCTGTCTTGTGTATCTGATCCATTCCACTAATCCATCATTCTATTTCTTAGCCAGTGCCAAATCATTTTAATGGTTACTGTTTTAGAATATTGTTTGAGATCTAGTATAGCGAGATCAACATGGTTACATTTTTTCATTAATTTCCCTTGATATTCTCGACGTTATATTCTTCCAGTTGAATTTTGTCATGATTTTTCTAGCTTTATCAAATAGTTATTTTGGTTTTTATGGTACTGAATTAATAAATTAATTTAGGTAGAATCATAGTTTTTATTTTATTGGCTCAGCTTATCCATGAGCAATTCAATTATATTCCACTTTTGAGGATAGGATTTAATTTGTATGAAAAGTGTTTTGTCATAGTATTGAAAAATTCCTGGGTTTGTCTTTTTGGGTAAATTTTTAAATATTTTATATTGTCTACAGTTAATTTAAATTAAGTTCCTATTTTTCTGTCTCTTGCTTATGGACTTTGCAAGTAACATATAGAAATTCTCATGGTTTCCTGAGTTTACTTTATATCCTTCATGCTTATTAAAGTTGCTAATTAACATCAGTTGCTCATGGGTAGGCTGAGCCAATATAATAAAAATGACAATTCTACATCATTTAATTTACTTATTTAGTGATATACCAATCAAACTATCTGATAATTGTTTTCTAGATTCTGGGATAAGAACTCATCGTTTGGCAAAAATTCCTGGGAAAACTGGATAAAAGTGTGGCATAAACAACATATAGACCAACACCTGACACCTTACACAAGAACAAAATTCAAATGGGTACTTGATCTAGGAATAAAGATTGATATTATTGACAAATTGGTGGAGCAAGGAATAGTGTATTTATCAGATTTATGGAAAAGGGAAGATTTTTTGACTAAAGGAGAGATAGAAAGCCTTGTGAAGAGCAAGATGGATAATTTTGATTACATTAAGCTGAAAAGCTTTTGCACAACCAAACCAAATGCAACCAAAATTCAGACGGAAGCAGAAAACTGGGAAAGAATTTTTACAGCTAGTGTCTGTCATAAAGGTCTCATTTCTAAAATATAGAGATAACTGACTCAAATGTAGAAGAATACAAGTCATTCCCCAATTGATAAATGTTCAAAGGATATGAACAGGCAGTTTTCAGAGGAAGAAATTAAAGATATTTATAGTCATATGAAAATATGTTCTAAATCACCATGATTAAAGAGGCACAAATCAAAAAAAACTCTACAATATCACATCACACCTACAATGTCACATCACACCTAGGCTAACATGATGGAACAGGAAGATGATAAATGTTGGAGAGGATGAGGGAGAGTTGGAACACTGATTCACTGTTTGTGGAGCTGTGAGCTGATCCATCCAGTCTGGAGAGCAATTTGAAATTAGGCCCAAAGGGCTAAAAAAAATATGCATACCTTTTGAAGCAGCAATATGCCTTCTAGGACTGTATCTCCAAGAGATCATAAAAATGGGAAAGTGTCCCACATGTACAAAAATATTTATAGCAGTACTCTTTGTGGTAGCCAAAAACTGGAAATCAAGGAATGTCCATCAATTGGGGAATGGTTGAATAAATTACAGCACATAAATTCAATGGAATACCATTCCGCTATAAGAAATGATGAACAGAAAGACTTCAGAGAGGCCTGGAAAGACTTATATGATCTCACGCTGAGTGAAAGTAACAGAACAAGGAGAACTTTGTGCACAGCAGCAACCATAATGTGCGAGAGTTTTTTCTGGTAGACTTAGAACTTCTTCACAATGCAAGGACTTAAAAATATTCTCAATGGCCTTTTAAGGCAAAATGCCTTCCACACCCAGAGAAAGAACTACGGAGATCAATTGCAGAATGTAGCAGATCATTTTCTTTTGTATTACATTTTGGTTTGTTATATGATTTCTCCCATTCATTTTATTTCTTCTACATAGCATGACTATAGTAAAAATGTTTTTACTTGGAATATATGTGTAGGACCTATATAAAATTTTATGCTATCTTCAGGAATGAGGGGGAAGATGGGGGAAAAATCTAAGTTATATGGTAGTGATTGTAGAATACTGAAAATAAATCAAATTAATAAAAATTTTTAAAAAGATAAAATAAAGTTGCTAATTATTTCAAGTGTTTTCTTTAATTGATTCCATAGGTGTGTCTATGTATATTATCACATGTTCTATAATGAGTGACTGTTTTCTTTCCTCATTGCCTGTTTTAGCTCTTTCAATGATTTTCTTCTCATATTGCTATAGGTAACATTTCTAGTACAATATTAAATAATAGTTCTTGAAGTTGAGCATCATTACATCATCTGTGATCTCATTGTGTAGGCTTCTGTCACCATTACACATAAGACTTACTGTGTCGACCCTGCTGCAGATTTGTGTCTCTTTCTGATTCTAAGCTGAAGTACAGGGGATTTCCTAATGTTGGCCTTGCTACTTCACCTGATACTATGGTGGGGCTCAGGTCCTCCTTCTGGCTTCCTGAGACAGAGGCTAGTGCTTTCTTTGTGGAACACTGCCTATCCTGCAGTGTGCTCTCTTTTTACCTGAGTCAAATATACCTTTCTGGCTGACCTATCAAGTTGTCTTGGGCTAAAAACTTGTTTCATCCTATCTTTTTGTTTCTTCTGTCATTCTGGGCTTTACTTTTGGGTACTGAGGTGAATATGGGAGATTTCAGGTTATTTCTAGATTACCCCACCATTGTGGCCGTTGGAACTAAAAAATAAATTCAGAAGAATTAGAAAAAGTAAGGGGGAAGTTAATGACTCTATGAGACACAGATAAAATAAAACAAAGTCAAAAAGTTGGAAAAATGAAAATATATCTTTGGAAGATAGATCATTTGAAAAACAAATGACCTAAAAAATAGATTCAGAAGAGATAACTTAATGAATTCACTCCCTGAAAATCATGGTTAAAAAAAAGAGCCTAGACATCATATTTCAATAAATTATCACAGTTAACTCTTCCATTATCTTAGATCCAGAGGATAAAGTAGACATAGAAAGAATCCACTGATCACTTCCTGAAAAATATCCCAGAATGGAAATTTCCAGGTGTATTATGGCCAAATTCCAGAGCTCCTAGGTCAAAGAGAAAATACTGCAAACAGCCAGGAAGAATCAATTCAAATATTTTGGAGCCACAGTCAGAACAACACAAGATTTAGCAGCTTCCATGCTAAAGTACTGGAGGGTTTTGGAATATGTTACTGTAGAATTCAAGGGAGCCAAGATTATAAACAAGAACAACATGCCTAGGAAAACTGAGTGTAATCCTTCCATGGGAAAAATAGATATGTAAAGAAATGGGAGACTTTCAAATATCCCTGATGAAAAGACAAAGCTGAATAGAAAATTTCATATTTAAATAATGACTCAAGAGATACATAAAAAAGTAAACATGAAAGAGTTATCAAAAAGGAATAAATAAGGATCAACTGTCCACATTCCTATATGGCTATTTAAAATTCCTAAGAACTCTATCATTACTAGGGAAGTTAGAAGTAGTCTTTATAGATAGAGAACATGAGTGTATGTTGCTCATGTTGGGATTATCTAAAAAAAAGGAAAGGGAAGAAAGAGGTTATAAAATGGGATTTCAATGGGGGAAGTAGGAATGGTGAGGAGACTTATGGAAATTATCTGATATAAAAGAAGGGTATAAGGAAGAGTCTTCAAGAGGGATGGGAAATAGAGGGTGTGGTGGGCAATGTTTGAACCTCACTCTCATTTGAATTGGTTCAGAGAGAAGAATGTGTGTGCATGGGATGGGGGAGAAGTGTGTGTGTGTGTGTGTGTGTGTGTGTGTGTGTGTGTGCATACACACAGACATATATACTCAAATGAATGTATAAATTCATCTTACCAAATAGGAAAGTAGGAGGAGAAGTAAATAAGTGAAAGTGAGGGATGATTCAAGGGTAAATGTAGGAGACAGTGGTCAGGAGCAAAGTGGACTTTTGAGGAGGCATAGTATAAAAAAAGAGAGACAGATAAACAGAAAATAATAGGATTGTGAATGGTATGAACTTACCGATAAATCAGAAGTAAATATCAGAATGAATTAGAAACAAGAATCCAAGAATAAGTTGTTTACAAGAGTGATATTTGAAACAGAAAGACACACAACCACACACACACAGAGAAACACACACAGGCACATATACACAGATTTAAATAAAAGGCTGGGCCATTATCTGTTATGCCTTAATCAAAATAAGGAAAGCAAGGACATAATCTCAAATCAGACAGGGACAAAATGGACCTAATTTATTTATTTATTTTAAATTTTTAAAAATTTAATTAATTTATTTCTTTTAAGTTTTCAACAATGACTTTCATAAGTCTAACATTTTCTCCCACTCCTCTTTTCCCCCTCCCTCCTCATTACAGCATGCAATCTTATATAGTTTCTACACATACATTCTTATTAAACACATTTTCACGTTAGTCTTATTGCATAGAAGAACTAAAATGAATGGGAGAAACTATGAGAAAACAAAACAAAACAAAACACAAGAGAAAAGAGTCTGCTTCTGAATTCTGATTCCGTGGTTCTTTATCAGTATGTGGATGGCGTTTTGCCTCAAGAGTTCTTTGGGGATGTTTTAGGTCCTTCCATTGCTGTGAAGGGCTTAGTCTATCAGAAAGAGTCCTCACACACTGTGGATTTTACTATATAATATCCTCCTTACTCTGCTCATTTAACTCAGCATCACTTCATATAAATCTTTCCAGGTTTTTCTGAAGTCTGACTGTTCATCATTTCTTACAGCACAATATTTTTCCATTATATTCTTATACCACAACCTGTTCAGCCACTCCTCAATTCATGGGCATTCCCTTGATTTCCAGTTATTGGCCACCACAAAAAGACCTACTATAAATATTTTTGTGCATGTGAGACTTTTTCCCCCAAAAAATGAACCTAATTTAAAGAGACAAATGGGGACCTGCAAGAACAATTTGAAATTATGCCCAAAGGTCTATAAAGGATTACCACTATTAGATCTGGATCTGAAAGAGATCAAAGAAAAAAGGAAAAGGACCTATATGTAGAAAACATATAACATCTCTTTTAATGGTATCAAAGAATTGGAAATTGGAATTTCAATTGCTAAAAGGATAAATGAATTGTGTTATATGATTGTGATGGAGTAGTTTTGTATTATAACGAACGAGGTAAATGGTTTCAGAAAAAACAAACAAACTCGGAATGACCTGTATGAACTGATGTAAATTGATGTGAGAATGATTAGGAGATCTTTGTACACAGTAATAGCAAGATTGTAGACAACAAATTGTGAAAGACTTTGCTATTCTGACCAATACAAAGATCCAAGGCAATTCAGGACTCATGGCAAAAATAAGTAGCTATCCATCTACTGGGAGAGATTTTTCTTACTATTTTGAGACAGGGCTACTTTGGAAATACATTTTGTTTGACTTCACATGTATAGCTTCTGTCATGTTACTTGCCATCTGAGTAGGTGGTGAAAGGATTGGAAGGAAGGAAAAAATGTTGAGCTTACTTTATTTTAAAAAAAAAGAATGTTAAACATATATAAATAATGTATTTCAAAAAAAAGAAAAGATCAGATCTCTAAAAAACAGAATGTTGAATATAAAGATATGATATGAAGAAGTAATCTAAGGATTTTAGATCTTCCAGAAAACCATCACTTCAAAAACAAATATGAATACTTTACTTCAAGAAGAAGAGAAAGACTATGGAGGAAATCAAGCCCTGACCCTTAACTCCATAGGGATTTGTTCAAGCCTGGTCTGTGACATTAGCTCTGGAATCTTGGGAACTTGGAATCTTTGAAGCTCCTTTGTCTGTAAATTTTCTCACCTATCTAATATGGAAAATAGTGTGTTTTCATCCTTTGTTGCCAAAGAAGATCATGCCATCAGAGAAATGATGACATGACTTGCACTTGACTTCATCTTGAGTGAGGAAGAACTGTGCAGGTCACCAGTCTCACTTCTCCTCCAGAATCATGTTAATCCAGTTTTCCTTAAGTGACTTGCCTAAGGTCACACAACTAGTGAGTGTCAAGTGTCTGAGGTGAGATTTAAACTCAGGTCCTCTTGACTCTTGCACTGGTGTTCTATCCACTGCACCACCTAGCTGTCCCGATAGAAATATCAGTCAAATTATGAATGACATAGTATTGCCATGAAGAAGCTGCTTTGTTTTTAGGATAGAACTAAATGGGTTTTGGAAATTAATTTGTTAGTCATATCTCTTTTTCCTCATTATATTTCAAAGAAATTTAATTTTTCTGTAAAATGTAAAAGCAATGACTATTGAGAGTGAATGTAGTATTGATATAGATAAATTCAGGGAATGATTGACAGGTGTTGCTGCCAGTCATATTAACGAATGTATAAATACATTTCAATAAATGATTTTTTATATAGTCTGAACACAGCCTCATGCTACATAAAAAAAGTGTCCTGAATAGCACTTCCAAACAATTGTGTAGCCTTTTTTTTATATGAGAAGAAAGGATACAGTTGGAATTTTATTTACGAAGGGCAAATGAGAAGGTAAAGATTTACATATGAAGGAAGCAATACCAGGAAAACTTCATTAAGTAAAATAATAATATGATCAGCAAATATTAGGAGACTAACTAGAATTGGCAGATTGAGTAGGGAGTAACCACATAGCATCAGGTTTAAGTGAGATACTTCAGCTAAAGTTAATAGGGACAACAAAACAGAGCCCAGAATTATTCAATCGTTGAAAAGGACTATATATGTTAGATCTCAGCTAATTCAAAAGTGCTATTGATAGTTACATGATATACTATCTCAGTTAAAATGATGACAAAATTAAAATTATGCTACAGCATTATATCAAAGTCCATCTTAGAGCTAGAAGATTTGTACTCTAATCTTTCCACTATTATATACTGTCTGTGTGTTCTCATGCAAGAAATTTGATGGAA
>JAQQSK010016310.1:0-10481 GCA_028658325.1 Potorous gilbertii | reverse complement strand
ATCTAAATAGCTAAGTTGTTGCTCAGTTGTGTCCAGCTCTTCATGACCTCGTTTTGGTTTTCTTGGCAGAGACACTGAAGTGGTTTTCCATTTCCTTCTCCAGTTTGTTTTACAGATGAGGCAACTGAGGCAAATGGGCTGAAGTAACTTACTCAGGGTTACACAGCTAGTAAGTAGCTGGGGTCAGATTTGAACTCAGTCTCTCCTGACTCCAGTCCTGGTGCTCTATCCATTGCGCCACCTAGGTACTCCAAACCACTAAGTAGAGAAATGCAAATTAAATCAAATTTAAAGTTCCTTTTCATACCAACCTTATTGGAAAATGAAATGTGAATGACAATTGCTGGAGGTTCTGAGGGAAATCAGGCACACAATTGAATTGTTGGTAAAGCTGTGAATTGGTTTAACCTTTCTGTAAAACAATTTAGAATGATGTCTCAAAGGTTACTAGAATGTGTGCATTATTTCAACCAGTTGTTTACTAAACATATGCTTCAAGAGAACAAAGAATGAAAGAGGATACATGATGTATATATGATATATATATATGCACACACATAAATCTATGCATACACATATGTATAAATGTTGAAGTCAGATTTTGGGAGAATGGTTCAGGTGTGAAAGAATTCTCTTAGACCATCTCTGTGTCATTGAGAGCTTTATTTATCATGTAAGCAAACATGGACCTCCTTAGCAAGAAAGTTAAGTGAGACTCTGATATTTGGGGGAGTTATGGGGGAGAATGATGATTTAGTTTTTGTGATTTTTATGGAGGGTAAAGATTAAAGACAGGACAGGATGAGGGAGAGAAAAGGAATTCTTTATGGTCCAGGATGGTGGATTAAAGATGTAAGGACAGGAGGAACACAAGATAGAGGAGGCAAAAGCAATTCTTTCAGTATAGATTAAGAAGTTTATGGTATTTGAAGATAAGGGGAAAGGACTTCAAGGTGCCCTCAAGTTACAGAATAAGCTATGGGTCTTCACAAAGTACTGGAAAAATGACCTTAAATATTCTACTTAACCCTTAATCATTTACATTTACATCAGAAATACATACATATACACATAGACATACATATAAAACTCCTTATAAGGAAAATATACTCTCTTTATCTATCAATATATAGTCATATAGATATATATCTTTTGTATGTATGTATTTAGATGTACACACACATACATATACATATATATGAGTATATGTGTGGGCACATATTTACAACATATTTACAGATGCTCTTTTCAAAGTTGCCAAAACTGGAAATTTATGGTAGCATCCTTTTATTGGGGACTGTTCCAACAAATTGTAGTTCATGAATGTAGAGGACTATTATTATACCATAAGAAATGATGAAGTGGACAGTTTAAGAGGAAGCTAAGAAAACCTCTCTGAACTAATATAGAGTAAACTGAACAGAACCAGGGGAAAATTTAAATATGCAACAATAACCTCATAGGGAAAAACAGCTTAGAAAGTCTCAAGATAAACCACAAGCATTGGACCTTTGATCAATGCCATTAACTAAACCATGAGTCCAGAAGGCTAAAGGTGAACCTCACTGGCTGCCAACAAGAGGATGAATTTATGTAGAGAAAATATACATTTTGGGGTATGACCAATGTGGGCATTAGTTTTTACTGGACTATATATGTTTGTTATGATCCAGTCACAATGTTACTATTTTATAGGGCAATGTCCACTGTTGGCTATACCTGAGTTAACTCTACCATAGGAATTAGGTGGGAGTCATCTAGCTTACACAGTGCTGATGGAACTGCCTAACCCTGATTAGCCTGGGTGCTTGTAGCACCAATGCAATACCCATAGCAGCTACTATGGATAGGCAGATGTATTTCCAGGGTAAATTCACAAAATATAAACTTTCTTCCTCAAAGACAAAACCAAAATACTTATTCAGATATCAGAAAGCCAATTCCACCAATATAACAAGGAAGTTTGCACGCATTTCCAATAAAGGGACCACAGCTATCCACAAGCCTTCTCTCCATCTTGCCTCCCCACAAACAAACTCCCTTAGGCAAAATCACTCCCTCTCTTACTCATGCTAGCTGCTCTGCTCTACCTACTCTCTCTCCCAGCCCTGTCTCTCTCTCTCTCTCTCTGCTCCACCTCACTCTCTCTTTCTGTTTCACCCTTCCTACTCCACCTGTTCAGCAAGCTTCTCCCACCATGGGCTTCATGTGACTCAGGCTGAGGACTGGACCAAAGCTTAAACAGGTCACATGGGCCTATTAAGGGGCAGGGATGATCTTTAAATTCCCTTACAATTACAATGCTAAAAGATAGGTTGTATTTGGAATGAATGGATTTGGATTCAAACCATAACTTTAAAACCTCCTACCCATATGATCTTGGGCAAGTCACTTTTACTCTGTGGGTCTCAGTCTCTCTTTCTGTAAAATGAGGTAATTGGACTGGAGGACCTCTGAGGTCCCTTCCAGCTCAAATTGTGAGCCTCTGATCCTTCCTCAAAAGACCCCAAGAGAGCGTAAGGATACAGTAGAATGAGCTCTTTCTCTGGAGCCCAAATTTTTACCCTGAGTTCAGATTCTATCTCTGATACACCTGGGCACACTACTCATTCAACTCTCCTGATTCTCAGTTTTCTCCTCTTTAAAATTAGACCTTGGCTTCTGGTCCCTTTCAGGTCTAACCTTTGAGCATGTGAATCTCTAGGTTGCGTAGTTATAGGCTGATACATACAGGCCCTGCAATGACACAGAGTGGTGATAGCTGGGGGATTGAAATATCTTTTCTTTTCATGCCTGCGTTGGCTCTGGTCCTTTCTCCCAGAAAATAAATACCAGGTAGCCTCCAGAATACAAATGGCTTTTAATACATCCATTCCCAAGGGCAAGGCGGGGGTGGAGAGATTCACATATTGATTCCCCTGCATTAAGACAATGAATGATTCAGACAAAGGCCAATTGCTCAGCGCTTGTAAGACCTGGCAGGCACATCAAGGTTATTGAGGAAGAAATTAAGGAGAATGCAGTTTTCTTCAGATTGAGTTCTCTCATCAAATGGCTGTAGGCAGAGCCTCTTGTATACTCTAATGAGTGGGCCCTGGTAAAGGCAGTGGATGATGGTTTCCCCTCTCTTGGTAATACAATCAAAGTAATAGCTAGAATTTATATAATGCTAGAATCTATGTAAATGCTGTAGTGGATAGGATACAAGGCCTGGAGTCTAGAAGACCCAAGTTCAAATTCATCTTTTGACGCTTCTTAAATGTGTGACCCTGGGCAAGCCTCTTAACCTCTGCTTGCCTCAGTTTCCTCATTCATGATAAGGACATCATAGCAGGACCTCCCTTCCAGGGTTGATATAAAGACCAAATGGGATAATATTTGTAAAGCTTTCAGCCCAATAACTGGCACATTGTAAGAGCTGTGTAAAGGTTAGTTATTACTTTTGTTGCTTGAAAGTTTACATGTGTTTTCTCATTTGATTCTCACAATTTTCCTGGGAGGTAGATGCTACTTTTATCTACATTTTGCAGAGGGTAAAAGAGAAGTTGAAAGAGCTTAGGTGACTTGCCCTGAGCAGAATTCGAACTCAGGCCTCCCTTATACCAACCAGTTGTCTTTTGTCTTGTTAGGAGAATTCTGTTAGAAACAACCTGGTCAAGCAGGCAAGCAACTTGGGCCATGATATGCCACAAACCTAAAATACAAGTTGAACACTTAGTAAGTGCTTGCTGTATGCAAGAGCCCTAGGCTGGTTTCTAGAAGGGAAAAGAAAAGTTTAACTGATACCTGGTCCCTCTTTTCATGGGTTTGTGAGAAACAGAAAAAGGAGATCTGTTTCTACAGGAGTGACACCTACACACTCCCAGCTTTACAGGGAAGATAACTGGATATAACTGATTCCAACCAGAGCTATGACTTGGTGGAAGCAACCCTCTGATCTGATAGAAGGTCAGAAGCTTGTATACATGTTTAACAAGCTGTTTAATAATAACCCCCACACACAACCTCAGGAGCAAACTAATTTGAATACACATGCTATGCATGACAAGGGAAGGGGAACACATCTAGGAAAAAAACATGGAATAAGTGGTTCAGGAAGTTGTGTTCAGCCAATGGGGAATGCGGGGGGAGGAGGGGGGGGAATTCAAATTGGAAACAGGGAATACATAGCCTTCCATTTGTTCAGACAAGCATGTTCCCTTGGGGGAGGGGTGTTACCCAATCACAAGAATGTAAAAAGGAATAAAAGCTTTCCTGACTTCAACAAGTGTGGTGGTTTCTAGAGTAAGCACATTTCTCACAGACTTGTGATTTAGTAGAGGCAGAAGACACCAGTAGGAAAATGTCAGACCAAGGAGCTATGCTTCCTCTGAC
Organism: Potorous gilbertii; assembly: GCA_028658325.1. Taxonomy (NCBI): domain Eukaryota; kingdom Metazoa; phylum Chordata; class Mammalia; order Diprotodontia; family Potoroidae; genus Potorous; species Potorous gilbertii. The sequence continues at coordinate 6,107 of JAQQSK010016310.1, read as the reverse complement.
AAGTCATGACCTCTCTTTAGTTATAAAAGGTATGGAAAAAATTCAACCTATGTCAGAGGAAGGCTACCAGGATCAAATGAGAGAGAGGATGTGAAAGCCCAGTGGAAAACAGTACCAAGTTCACTGGGAGTTTCAAATCTGGTCTCAGACCAGATTTACTTACTTAGAAGTATGACCCTGGGCAAGTCACTTAACTCTGTTTGTCTCAGGTCTTCAATTATAAAAGGATCTGGGGAAGGAAATGGTGAACCACTCCAGTATCTTTGCCAAGAAAACCCCAAATGGAGTCATGAAGAGTAGGACATGACTGAAATAACTGAACAACAAGAAAAGTACCAAGTGTGGAACACTGTAGGCACTTAATAGTGTTTCATTTCTGGATGCTTATAGCTACATGATGCGTTCATTAATGGGGGCTTGTCTATATCTGGGAAACAAGATGATACCAGGGGATAGGAATTTGTTAACTCCGCTCAGAAGTTTCCAGAGGCTGAGTCTTTTGTCTACCTCTTACGATACCAAAATCAGTGTAGTTACTGTTGACCTGTAAGTTTGGTTAAAAGAGGCAAACAGGCTAGATGGTTTATAAATTCATATTATTTATTCCCTTGATGCTAGCAGAATACTTGCCCATGGAGCCAGATTTTAATTCTGACTGACTGATAAAAGAATGACAAGCTTTATACATGTTTTAGGGCAATCTCAGTTAAGAATGTCTGTGTCCCTCAGATTTATGATCTCCTTATGTGTTTAGCCATAGCATGAGAAAGGAAGTTCCTTAGTTGAATAAGTTATAAATACAATAAGATAACACAATTGACAAAGTATCAATTGAAATTACAATCCCAGTATATCTGTGTTTCCCTGTATGTCCATAGGATACCAAGAAAAGTCCCACTAGTCAAAACATCTTATCCTTTAGTGGTTACAAACTGGAAGAATGCTCCTGGTCAACCTCACCTGTCCTATAGTTGCTGACAGAGAAAAGGGCATTTTTTAGTTCACTCAAAAAGTATCTCTGGTGAATTAGTTCAGGCTTTGGCCTTACTGGGGTACAAATGATCTTAAATGATTATCATGACATGGCACGGATTTTGGGGGAGCAGGGTGACCGTTGAAGCAAAAAGAATTTTCAGTAAAGTGCAGAAGCTGGAATTATCTCTGTCTGTTGAATAGTAGAAGTAGTAAAGAAATTGGAGCTAGGGGAGCAGATTAGAGAACTTTTAGTGGAAAAATTCCTTCTCCCAATGAAATAGTCTACAGAGAGCTGATGGGATCACCAGGAAGGCTAGTGTCTTCTCTGGAGTCACATAGCCATGATGGGTCATATCTGGTTGGAGTCAAGGATGTCTCTGTGCCCTCTCACCCTTCAAAGTCTACTCTGACATCTCTGTGGACATCAGCAAGTCAGGGTTGTTGCCATCATTTTTTTCTCTTCTCCTTTCAGGATATAGAAGAGCAAGGAGAAAATGAACCCGATCTCCTATTCAAATTTTCTGGTGCTAACTGATGAATGGGCATCTTCCTTTGCAAAAGGGAACCATCCTCTACCTCCCATCATTGACTCAGAGGGCTGTTGTGAGAGATGTGCTTGGGGAGGCTGACTTGCATCTGACTGCAGCCTCTCCCTCTTCTCACTTTTCTTACTTTTCTCTCCCCTTCTTGCTCTGTAAGTTCCAACTGAAAGGCTTTCCTTGATATTAGCTAACTTCTACATAGAGCCTACTATACACCAGGCAGCATGCTAAGTGCTTTACAATTATCTCATTTGACCCTTACAACAGCCCCTAGAGGGAGATGTTATTGTTATAGCCATTTTACAGATGAAGACACTGAGGCAAGTGGAAGTCATGTGACTTTGTCCAGGGTCCCATAGCTAGCAAATATCTGAGGCTGAATTTGATCTCAGGTCTTTTGAACTTCAGGCCTGGCACTTTGACCCCTGAGTTGCCTAAGCTAACTCTAAATGAGCCACCCCTTGCTCGCTGCCTACTTACATGTCTTGTCACCTCCCCTTTAGGGAGGGGCTGAAACCCTTACCCAGAATGCTCTCTTCTCTCAGATTTGCAACTTGCCATCTCTTATTCCCTTCAAAGAGTTGGGCTTAGTGCCACCTTCTACAAGAAGCCTTTGCAAATTCCTCAGATTGTCAGTTTTCCAACACCCCTCCCACCTCTCAATGATTTTGCATTTTCTTTAGATTTGTATTGTAGATATTTTGCATTTACTAATGAGTGTACATGTGGTCCTCTGATGCCAAGCAGAATTTATGCTCCTTGAGCTCAAGGATTGTGGCAGTCACAGTGTCTGATAAATTTTAGAGGCTTAAAAATTGTGTGGAAGTTCACAGAAATAATCACTGCAGCTTCCTTCCCTTCCTTTTTTCTCTTTCTTTCTTTCTCTTTCTTTCTAGTCTTCTCTTCTCTTTCTTTCTTTCCTTCTTTCTTTCTTTCTTCCTTCCTTCCTTCCTTTCTTTCTCTCTGTCTTTCTGTCTTTCTTTTTCTTCTAGTGAGTAAGAGCTTATCACTGAACCATTTTTTCTTCTCCTCTTCCTTCTTTCTCCTGTACCTCCTTCTTCTCTTTTTCCTCCTCCCTCTGCCCTTTCTCTCCACCAGTAGTCTTCCTCACAGCTTATATGGGCATGAGGCCTTCAGGAAGGTAAAAACTCATGATACTGACTTCACTTGATTGTACCTTTAGTTCAAGGTCAACCTTTGGAAAAACTGTGAATTCAACAAAATTTGGCTTCAGCATCCTGAGTTTGAGCATCTAGGTGGCATAATCTAGGTGGCATCTAGGAGCACTGGGCCTGAAGTCAGGAAGACTCAGAATCCTAAGTTCAAATCTAGTCTCAGATATTTACTGTGTGACCCTGGACATATCACTTATCCCTGTTTGCCTCAATTTCCTCATCTGTAAAATAAGCTAGAGAAGGAAATGGCAAACCACTTCAGTATCTTTGCCAAAAAAAAACCTCATATGGGGTCACAAAGTGTCTGACAAGACTGAAAATGTCTGAAGAACCACAATCCTAAGTTTCTTGCTCTGTATACTTTTGCTCTCTCTTTAGCATTACACCCCTTCCTCACCACCACCTCCACATATTTTACAGGTAGCCAATGCTGATGCTCCTTCATATCTCCCTTGTATATCAATCCTGCTTTCTTGAAAGCATATGGTATCAGTAATTTTCTTCTTCTCTTCAAAAGACTGACATTTGTAGTCTCATGTCTCCCTAAGGAATGGAAGGATTTACCCTGTTTTATGAATCTACTGACACTCTGGGAAGGTCTTTTTCAAGGACTCAGGGTCTCCTGAGGACCCCTGAAATCATTTCCTATGGGTAGCTGCCTATTCTGCCTACGCACAGGGTTGGCCTTTTGGGGATACAGACACACACAGTGGCCATCCATCATGGTTTGTGCTGGCAGCCTCCTCACTGCGGGGGTGTCTAATCATCATTCGCAGTAGCAATGCTCGTAAAGCATCCTGAGCCTGAATGCCATAGTCTTGCTCAGGGGGGCAATGAAGCTCCTCATCCAGCTCTGTATTCCCATCTCAGAACATCAAAAGCTAGGGCAGCTTGGAATAGTGCCTAGATTGGTGCACTTGGGTGCTTGGGTTCAAATCTCATTTCAGACACTAGTTTACTTAGTCACTATGTTCCTCAGTTTCCTCATCTGTAAAATGACAGATTACATTCGATGGCCTCCAAGGTTCTGTCAAGCTCTCAATTTATGATCCTATTACTGGTATCTGGATCACAAAATCTAATAGGACATAGAGATCTGTTGTTCAATCATCTCAATCGTGTCTGACTTTGTGGGACCATTTGGGGTTTTCTTGGCAGAGATACTGGAGTAGTTTGCCATTTCCTCCAGCTTGTTTTATAGATGAAGAAACTGAGGCAAGCAGAGTGAAGTGACTTGCCCAGAGTCACACAGTTAGCAAGTGTTTGAGACTAGATTTGAACTCAGGTCTTCCTGCCTCCAGGAGGCATTCTCTATCCATTGTGCCACCTAGCAGCTCCTCAGAGATTGAGCCAACCCTTTACTCAGGCATGACTCCTCTATGGTAGCTTTGTCAAGAAGATTTACTTAAAGACTTTCAGGGACACGGAGCTCAGTATTTGTCAAGGCAGTACATTCTACCCTTGGAAAGAGAGCTCTGTTAGAAATTTGTCTTTACCTGAAGATTAAATATCTCTTTGTAACTTCTACTCATTGGTCTCAGCTCTACTCTACTGGGGAGAATAAATCTAATTCCTCATGTGTATAATAGGCCTTTCAATGAAGGAAGATAGTTGTCAGGTTTCCATTAGATTGGAGGCTCATGACTGTGTGTGCCCATGTATATGTGTGTGTGTGTGTGTGTGTGTGTATGTGTGTGTGTGATGAACCACTTTGATGAAGCCTGTAGAGCCTTGCTCAGGATAATATTTGTAAATATATAAAATAAATAGGATTATGATGGGAAGCAATTATGCTGAATCCAATTATCAACATGTTGAAGACAATGAAATGAACAATTCACAGACTCCAGGTTAAGAATCCTTGCCCTAGGTCTAAATATCCCCAGGGACTTCAGCTGATCCTTGGTCATCACTGATCACAGTCATTGATCTTGAGCTGGAAAGGACCTCAAAGGTCATCTGGCCAACACCGGCATTTTGCAGATGAGGAAGTGGAATCCCAGAATAGTCAAGAGACTTCCTCAAAGTCACACAGAACTTGGACCCGAGCTCTGTCTCCGTAGCCAATGCTCTGTCTGTGGCAAAATGCTGGTTACCTTCCTTTGAACACATGAAATTAATATCCAGCCTTAAAGATGGTCTTCAAGATAGGACCTATGGCTCTAAATTTGCTTCAATCTGGGAAAAAGATAGCAGTAATTTTATTTCTTCCACTCTGTCCTGTACCTTTCTACCAATGCACCCTAATGGGTTATCATGAGGCAGGAGAGTATAATGGTTAGGAGGCTGTTGATGGAGTCAGGGAGATTTTTGACATGTACCAGCCCTGCCTGTAATGTCAGGTAAGTCACTTACCCCTTGATGTTCCAGACAACTTGGGAAGGGACCTTGTGACCTTGAGGTCACATGTAGCCCTCTAGTACAGCCCTTTGACTGAATCCAAACTTCACCGAAAAACTCTCCTTAATAAAGAGATGTGTTCTGTGAAGTTTGAATTCAGTGAAAGGGTTTCACTTGAGGACCTAGAGAGTTACATGTAGCCTCGAGGTCACAGGTTCCCCAAGCTTGCTCTAGACTATTAGATGTGGTGATGGTGTCAATTTGCTTTGGGAGGGATGATTCCTCACTAGAAGTTCCTTATGCCAAGGAAGCCCATTTTTATCCAAGTATAAAATGAGACAACTAGGCAAAGTAGTACATGGGGTATTATCTTTGGAGTCAGAAAAAGCCAAATGTCAATCCTGCTTCAGACACTTATGGGCAAGTCATTTAACTAATCTCTCAGACTCAGTTTCATTATCTGTAAAATGGTCAAGTTGTTTAGTCTTTTAGTTGTCTACAGAGACACCTATGTCAGTGAAAGGGGTTCTCAGCACTGTTGGCAAGAAGGAACTCCATATACTAATAAAGAACATTTTTGTTGTTTAGTTGTGTCCAACCCTTCTTGACCCTCTATGGGGTTTCTTGGCAAAGAAAACCTTGCGTGGTTTGCCATTTCCTTCTGTAGTTCATTTTACAGATGGGGAAACTGAGGCAAACAGGGTGAAGTGACTTGACTAGGGTCTCACAACTGGTGAGTGTCTGAGGCCATATTTGAACTCAGATCCTATTTGCTCCAGGTCCAGTTCTTTGATCCCCTGAGCCACCAAGCAGGGGATAAAGAAAATTTCACCAAAACAGATTGTGCCTACCTATGACTTAGTAGATATAGACAAAATGGGACTTAAAGGTAAGGTAGTTCCTTCCTCTTGCTTTGCAGATGAGGAAACTGGGGCTGAGAATGAAGGAAAACTTGCCATAACCAGAATTTGAACCCAAACTGTCTAGAAATTCATCATACTCCTCCCCATCCCATCCTTCATTCTGTAAACCACTTAAAACCAGTGAAACTGAGTTGCTTTCTTAACTCCTCTGG
>JAQQSK010016309.1:0-10481 GCA_028658325.1 Potorous gilbertii | reverse complement strand
TGTACCTACTCTGTACCAGGCCCTGCACTAGGTTCTGAGTATGAGAAGTCAACCAGCCCTACCCTCATGGAGCTCATATTGTAGTGGGGGAGGTCACAAGTGTATCTAAAGATATGTACAGCATCAACATCAACTAAATCAATATAAATACATACAAAATAATTCAACACAATATAATTGGGGAAGTTGAGGGAATCAGAAAAGGCTTCATGCAAAAGGTGGTGTTTGAGCATTTTCTTGAAAGAAAAGGGGGAATCTGTGAGGCAGAGATACAGAAAGAATGCATTCCAGGCATGGGGGATGGCCAGTGGAAAGGCACAGAAATGTAGTACAAAGTGTTATATGTGAGGAATTAAGAAAAACTCAGTGTTTTTCTTTTTAGCTATGCAGGCAGGAGTTTAGGAGGAGGGATGATGATGCAGTAATGTCCAATAAGGCTATAAAGATGGTGATTAGGCTGTGAAGGGCTTTCCAATCTAAACAGAAGAATTTAGATTTGATTCTATACATTATAGAAAGTCACTGGAACAAATTGACTAGGGGGATCATGGGAAAGAAATAGCAAAGCACTCTAGTAGCTTTACCAAGTAAACCCTAAATAGGGTCATGGAAAGTTGGACAAGACTGAAACAACTGAACAGTAGAATGGAAAGGAGAGGAAGATGATGAGGAAAGTGGTAAAACCAGTGTAACTACCTCTGATTCCAATTCAGTACTTTCCAATACACCTCACTATCTCCTAGCTAACAGTCCTGGACAAATCATTCTCCTTCTCTGTAAGTGCTTCTCAGTCCCTTTTAGCTGCTCCACTAATGTTTTGGGAAAAAAACCAAACAATTCTCTCCACATTCTCACCCTGAGCTTCACTCTTCTCACTTCCTATTAGGGAAAGGTGGTTCAGGTCATTCAAACCCTTTGAATGATCATTTCTCAGCTATTTCCTGTGAGCATGAGCAAGATGCAATAGATCACAAAAAAATATAGTGAAGAGGAGGTGAATATATATATATATATAAATATATATGTTATAAATAAATTTTATATATATATATATATGATGCAATGATCACTCAGGGAGGGTGATGTGTAACTGATGGACAGCTCCTAAGTCCCATTGGTATGTGCCCTCCTGATGTCTAGAGGAAGACCTCTGTGCACACTGATGCATTGTCATGGGTCAGGCTAGCTTAAGCTAGGCAGGTATGGATGTCTTGTGACCAATATCATTGGAGGGATAAATGAGATCACAGGTTCATTTGCATATCTGAGGACTGGGAGGAGAGCATTATATTCAGTTTTTGGAGGAGCTACTTAGCATAGACTTAGAAACAGCAGACCTAAGTTCAAGTCTTGATTTTATAACTTGCTAGGAGAAGTCATGGTGCATGTCTAGGCCTCAGTTTCCTCCTTTCTGAAATAAGGAACTTGGACCATGTGATCTCTAAGCCTTCTGTGATTCTAGGGAGGGATATGGTACGTACACAAATAACTATAAAAATGCACATTAAGTCTGTTAGAGGTAGTAGTAAGGAACGTCTTGGTGAAGGCTGAGAGGAAAGGCCATTAATGTTTGGGGGAATGAGAGGAGCATTCCTAGAAGAGGAAGCATGGAAGTTGAAGGATGGGTAGGAATTTAATGGGGATGAGGAGGGGAGAGGGAGAGAAGGACTTTCCATACATAGGGTATAGGCCTTCAGGGGTCACAGACAGGAGTAACACAAGAATATATGGAAGGTATATGTTGGAGAATAATTTGATATAAGGCTGGAAGGGTTGAGTGGTGCCAAACTGTGGAGAGCCTTGTAGAGAGGCATTTGAACTCAGGAGACAAGAAGGAGCCATTGAAGATCTTTGAGCAGAGCAGTGACATGGCCGCTTTTTTGTATAAGAAAAGTTAGTCTGGCTGTAGGATGGAGGATGAATTTAAGAAAGAAAAGACTGAAGCCCTGTTAGAAAGCTATTGAAAATGTTTAGGCCAGTGGTATCAAACTCAAATAGAAACAGAGGCCACTAAACCATAGTTAAATCCCTGTAGGCTACATTTTGACATAGAAAACCACAAATGAACATCAATGTTCATTTTATTTTCATTTATTTTGCCAAATATTTTCCAATAGCATTTTAATCTGGTTCTGGTACACTTGGGAGTTTTGCAGCCTTCATGCTGCAACCGGTAATGAGGTCCTAAGCTATGGTGGTAAAATTGGAAATAGTTGAGAGAGGATAGTTGTGTATCCCATGATCCAGAAAATCAAACTCTGGGCATATATAAAGGATATGCAATCTTGGAGTGGGGGAAGTACTACTCCCCCCAAATAATATCACTTTCATTTGTTTTGTTCTTACCTACAGTGTCTTTGAACCTTAGAATACAGATCATATCTAGGCCTTCACAGACATGGACAAAGGGGCCTCAGTTGTAAACTGATCCAACCACTCTGGAAAACAATTTGGAACTATTACCCAAAGGGCTGTAAAAATGTGTATACCACTGCTAGGTCTGTATCCCAAAGAAACCATGAAAAGGGGAGGAAAGACCTACGTGTATGAAAATATTTGTAACAGTTTTTTTTGTGGTGGCAAAGAATTGGAAATTGAGGGGAATGACTTAACAAATTATGGTATAGGAATGTAATGGAATACTATTGTACTATAAGAAATGATCAGTAGGTGGATTTCAGAAAAACCTGGAAAGACTTATATGAACTGATTCTGAGTGAAGTGAGTAGAACCAGGAGAACACCATACACAGTAACAAACACAGTGTTTGAGGACTGTTTTTGATAGAGCTAGCCCTTCACAGAAATGCAATGATCCAAGATAATTCCAAAAGATTCTTGATGGAAAAAGTCATCCACATCCAGAGAAAGAAAGAACTACAGAGTCTGAATGCATGTTGAAGTTGGCTATTTTCACTTTTTTGTTGTTTTTCATTTTTTTGCTTCTTGTTTTTTCCTTTTATTCTGATTCTTCTTTCACAATATGATTAATGTGGAGATATGTTTGATATGATTGTACATGTATAACCTATATTAGATTGCTTGCTTTCTAGGGGAGGAAGGAGGGAAGGGAGGGAGAAAAATATGGAACTTAAAATTTTCCAAAAATAAATATTGAAAACTATCTTTACATGTAATTGGAAAAAATACTATTAAGACAAGAAGGGCCTCAGCTCACCTGCAAGTATTCATAGTAACATTCTCTTTGTACTCATTATACATGGCACATAGTAAGCCTGGCACATAATAAGCATTTTGCAAATGATGGTTGAATTCAATGGAACAGAAGGTAATGGAAGAACATTGAGATGAATTGAATGCATGTAAGATCTAGGGCATACTTCATTTCACTCCACAGGAGGGAAAACAAACTACAAATACCAAGGATTCGCAGGAGCAGCCCATAAACAACAGAGAACACAAACAACACACAGGAGTCCATAACAATTGACATACTCTCCTTAATAGGGCAAGTAGGTGGAGCTGCAGTGAATGGAGAGATGGACCTTGAGGCAAGAAGATTCATCTTCCTGAGTTCAAATGTGAACTCAGACACTTAGTAGCTATGTGACCCTGGGCAAGTCATTTCAACCTGTTTCCTTCAGTTTCTTCATCTGTAAAATGAGTGGAGAAGGAAATGGCAAATCACTCCAGTGGCTCTATCAAGAAAACCCAAAGTGGGGTCACAGAGTTGGACATTATTGAATAAACATAAAAGAAAATGTTTTTCCTTCAATGATTCCCACTTCTATCTCACTGATTTATACAGGCCTCTCTAGGCTTCTACTAATATCCAAAGGTTTTGAACCCCCTCCCCTTGAGAAAAATAAATTTGGGATTGCTAACAAGGCTATCTCCTAGCCAAATGAATCTGTACTCTCAGAATGGGGATACAAAGTCAAGGATTTTTTCTCCCTTCCCATGGTTCATTTTTCTTGTTGCTCTTCCAGTTCTGAGGTCTTCATATAGGATCCTTAATCCAGGAACTATTGACATTCTGCCAGAAACTGGACTTTGGAAACTTTTGCTACTATGAAATGCCGGTTTCAGGAAATCTCCCCATTATCCTAGAAATCTGGAGTTCAGGAATTCCTACAATGTAATTGCCCTCAACACAGGTGCCATCTCTGACCAAGAGGCAAAAAGGCTGCTTTTTCTCCATCATGACTATAATTGGGGATGGAGGTGGTGGTGGAGTGGGGATCATGGTGGTAGCAGTAGAGATATGAAGAAGGACCAGCTTGTGTCCCAAGACTTGGCATCTGCTCTTAGCCTTATCACGCTAAGTTCTTATTAGATCTACTAACTGGCAAATCTATTGGTTCCTTTAATTGACATAGTATAAAACAGATGGCTCTGATCCAATATACTCCAATCCATTATCAAATCATTCCATTGTTGAGAATCATTCATCCTTCCTCATTGAGGTGTGAATGGCTAGGTAAGAGTCAGATCTACACCCCACAAAAGGAATGATCTCCTGCTTCTCATGGAGGCATCAGTGATTTTGACTCTACTTCCAAAGTCCTTTGGATTTACTTCATACTAGGAATGTGGAGGATAATCTCAGTTCCTTTCATCTTTTCTTTGCCTGGTACAGTAGAAAGAATGCTAGCTTTGGAGTCAGAGGAGCTGGCTTGGAATAGTGACTTTGCCACTAGCTACCTATGTAACTGACCTTGGGAAAGCTGCCTCACTTTCCTGGATCTCAGTTTCTTCATGACTAGAAAGAGGGAGTTGAACTAGATCAATATCACATTTTGAACTATGGACTCCTTTGGCAGGCAGTGAAGGACCCCTTCTCAGAACTTTTGAAAATGAATACAATAAAATGCATAGTATTACAAAGGACACCATATGGGAATAAAGATGTATTTTTCCCATGCAAGTTCACGGATTTCTATCTCCCTTAAATCTATTAACACTGTGGACCGCAGGCTAATATTGTCGTTGATGGTCCTTCATTCTGGAAAAAGACCAATGACATCAGGAAGGTGATGTCTTGCCTTGCAGGTGATTTGGATTTAAGTGAGGAAGATCTGTGCAAAGTCAGCCTCACTTTCTTTCTACTCCAGAGACATCTGGGTCCAATGGCAAAATATAGAGCAGGACAACTGGAGATATCCCCTAATGCAGTGGGAGAACTTGGCCTTTTTAAGCTAAGGTCATTCCCAGATCTCAGTTTGTCTGAGACAGCACCCAGTCAATGATTTAAGGCAAGGTAAGAAATGAAGGAAAAGATAGCCTCTTTCACCTACTCAAAAAAAAAAAAAAGTCAATCTGAGAGAGGCAGACCTTCAGGATTTCTGGCCAGAACAGAAACAATTGCATCAAAAACCCAAACAGTGACCAACAGATGCTTCAGCTGGGTCTTATTATTGGCCAATCAATGAGAGCCAGAGTGATTTGGGTTGAAAGCATACTCGAATAGTTCCGTTTGAATACCCAATTACCAAAGCTTGGTTTTTTCAGAGCTCTATTTAAAGAAATCCACTTATCCTTTGGGCAGAGCACCCACATAGAAGTTCATGATTCCCCATGTCAACAGAGGAAAGAAAGGACAGGAGAGGAGAGGAGAGGAGGAGAAAGGGGAAAGGAAAATAGGAGGAAGGGAATAAAGAAAAGAGGGAGGGAGGAAAGAAAGAAAGGAGAGAGGGAAGAAAGAAAGAGAGGGAAGGAAGAAAAAAGGAGAGAAGGAAAGAAAGGAAAGAAGGAAGAAAGGAAGGAGGGAGGGGGAAGGCCCAACTTAATAATTCCTGGACTAGATGGGTTCTAAGTTACCTTCTACCTTTAGAGCTAGGATCCTGTGTGTTCATTTGGACAAGTCACTTTCTCCTCCCTGGGTCTCAGTTTTCACTTCTGCAAAATGAGGGAGTTGGTTCAGATGGCCTCTGAGGTCCCTTTCAGCTCTAAAATCCTATGGTCCTGATTTATATCAACATTGAGCTAGTTGTCCTGTTCCAGTGAAGTTGACATGCACAGAAAAGACTCTGATGCCTGTCTCAGAATTCCTCCTCACCCAGAGCCCAATGCTTAGGAACAGAGAATATTAGAGACCCAGCTATTCTGGTCCTCCTCCCAGAGACCTGAAAAAGCCCCAGGATGGACAAGGAAGAGTCCAGAGGAGTACCTAAAAGAATAAATGTGAGAGGATATGAGGCTGCCTCAAACTTAGCATGTCCAAAAGATAGCTTCTAATTCAATTCAATTAAAAACCATTCATTCAGGTCCTCTGCCATACAAACACTGTTTTGACTGTTTAAAACAGGCCTGCACAACATAGGGCCTGTGGGTTGTAAGCAACGTGCCTGCAAAAAAGTATGGTTGCCATGGCACACTCTCTCCTGTTTGTCACGTGACCTGTGGCAACCAACCATGGTCAATCTGCCTCTAGTCTAACCTATCTGAGGCTCAAAGACGTTTAGCCTATTTTAACTTTGGCCCCTACCTATTGCCAAGTTGTGCAGGTCTGGTTTAGATCAAATAATCCTTGCCTTCATGGGATATCTATTCTATTGGGAGTGAGATGACACACGCAGAATACTAGAATAAAAATACACAATAATATGTAAAGGAGATGTGAAGACTGAGGGGAAGGTTGCTACTTACAGGAGGAATAGGGGACCCTTTATGGAGGCAGTGATTCTTGAGTTGTTTTTGTCAGAATGGGTAAGAAATCAAGGGTGACAAGAAGGACAACCCAGGTCTAGAAAACATAGTAGACAAAGGCCTGGAGATGGGAAATTTTGGGAGTATGAAAAGGGACAAGGAGGAGTTCAGTTGTGGAGGACTCCAAAAAATAAAATCAAACTCACTGGCAGTCTCCATTACTTTGAACAGATGTGAATAGATGGGGAAAAAAAATAATTCTTATGCCAATTGAGCTCTCACAAAGTGGCAAAGAAATAGATACTTGGAAATATTTACTTCCCAGCTGACCTTTATGAATGTCTATTAGTACTGGTTTGGCCCTGTCTGAGAAAATGAAATCTACCTTAAAATTCCCAGGCGTTAGCGCATTTACCCTGTGGAGGATGAAGACAAATAAAAGTGTTATTTGCTGTTCTCGAAGGTCAGAGCTCTTGAGAAAGGGGAAAGACATATTTATTTGAATAAATCATCTCTCTGCTTTGAGAGAATTCTCAATCTCTTCCATTTCCACAAGCATTTTGTCTGATTTTCAATGGGCAAGGAAGGCAGCAGGCTTTGGGCTGGGGATAGGGGGATCCCCTCAAAGAACTTCAGATTTAATACAAGGTAAAAGGGCCATGCTGTCAAGACTGAAGGACTAGATTAATGGTCCTGAAATCTGGGACAGCCAGGTGACCTTGGGCCAATCACTTAACTTGTTTCAGACTCAGTTTCCTCACCTGTCAAATGAGGGACTGAACCACACCTCTATGTTCCTTTCTATTTCTGGTGTTCTGTGGTGTGTGGTTTTTCTAGTTCTTTCTTCGAAGGACTTTTATGGCACTGACCTTGTGTATTTGAGGTTCTGTGTTGTGTTTATGTTCAGGGAAGTGGGATCTCAGGAAAGATTACTTGTGTGATTCTGCCACCAGCCTGGGGAGAGGCAGTTTTCCTCTTGGTGGACCTCACTAGAAGCCCAATTGCCAAGTTCAGTTTCCCTTTTGTGCATTTCCTAAACAATGGCATTCATGTGCCTTACAGATGGGAAATCTCAAATTACAGGCCTTTTAAATTAGTGACCTCCAGTTGCCATCTTCCAGAGGAAACTCTCAGATACCCCAAAACATTTCAAACTAACTTTCTGAAGGCTGCCAGTATCTGGGTTTTTCTGGGTCTGGAGTAAAAGGCAAACTTCAAAAAGTCACTCAATTAGCTCCTATGCTAATGGGCCCTTAAACTGATTTGAGTAAGCCAACAACTTTAGTTGTGGCTTGGGCGTCGTCTTCAGGGGCCTTTGAGAAGAGTATTTCCTCAGGGCCATCTAATAGCACCAGTCCCTATGGAGGCTTTGGATTTCCAAAGCATACCATCTTATTTAATTATCCCTTAGGGTACCTGGTAGGTATTCACTTTACAGATGAGACAACTGAGTCTCAGTGTTATATAATGAATTTCCCAAGGTCACACAGCTAGTAAACTGGACAGAGCTAGTCAGGCATCCAGCCCAGGCCTTTAGACTTTAAATCTAGGCTTCTTTCTATTCTACAACAGCTACCATGTACTTCTCCTTTATGTTCAGGACTGGAAAACTAAGAATCTCTCTTCCAGGAGATAGGGAACACAAGGGAGGGAGGGATTGTGAAGTACCTGGCATAAAATGGAAAATGTTTGCTTTTCTGCCAAGTACCAGGCACTATGCTAGGCACTAGGGAGAAAAAGAGAAAGAATGATGCAGCCCTAGTCAGCAAGAACCTTACATTGCGGGAGGGTGAGTCCAATGTGTCCACAGATGGGTATAATATAGCAGAGGGAGTGCTCTGGGATAGCTGGAGTAAGGAAAGAATGATTTCAGCTAGGGGTAGTATCTACCAGGAAGGTTCCTGGGAGGATGTAGCATCCTGAGATAAGCTTTGAAGGAAGGAAAAACTCAAGAGATGGAGAGGAAGCATATTATAAACTTGGAGGATGGCCTACCTAAGTGCATAGGAGGTGGGAGACTTACAGGATCATCTAGGAAATTGAAGGTAGTCCAGACTGCCTGGGACATAGAATGTGTCAAGGGGAGTCATAGGCCAAAAGGCTGGAGTCAAATTGGGGAGGACCTTCAAAGTCAGACTGAGGAATTAGTGAATATTTTGGTTCAAGTTAGAACTTTGCAGTGCCCTCCACAGAGAACAAGGCATTGTGTTCCTGCAGTGGCCAAGTAATTGTCACCATTACAAAAAATACAGGTTGTTGCATCAAAGAGAAGGTCAAGGAATTCAAAGAAGGTCTGTCTAGGGAAGGACCTGTTATCAAGGTAAAGAAAGTGTTCTTTCAAAGAGTGGGGGAATGGTTTCAAGCCAAAAACAAAGGACAAAAAAAGATTCTGAAGAGGCAGAAAGGAATCTAAGCTGGGTCAGGAATTTGGAGAATGGGAGAATATGACGTAGAGGTGGAAAAGGAAGAGGGAGCACAGAACACTAGGAGCTAAATAAGACACGCAAGACTTTATCTGCAAAGAAAGAAGCTGAGTGCGCAGAGCTTCCTTACTCTCCAAAGAACTATGATCTACATCCAAAGTGCCATTGAGAAGAAAGAGTCAAAGAAAGAAAGATGAATAGTTGCTGCCTCCCTGCTGAGGGCCACCAAGGTTATTTGTCATTCAATCAATCAATCATAAACATTTATTTCATTTTTTAAAAATTTATTTATTTTTAGTTTTCAACATTCACTTCCATAAAGTTTTGAGTTCCAAAATTTTCTCCCCATCTCTCCCCTCTGCCCACCCCAAGACAGTGTGCATTCCAATTAGGTCTTCCCCTTCCCTTCTATCACTCCCCTACCCCTTCTCTTCTTCCCTTCCCCTCTATTTTCTTGTGGGGCAAGATAGACTTCTATACCCCATTGCCTGTGTCTTATTTCCCAGTTGCATGTAAAAACAATTTTTAACATTTATTTTTAAAACTCCCCACCTACCCCCATTCAGAAAGCAAGCAATGCAATATAGGGTATACAAGTATAGTCATGCAAAACACTTCTATAACAGTCATGTTGTGAAAGACTAACTATATTTCCCTCTATCCTGACCCTCAATTTATTCTATTCTCTCTATTGACCCTATCCCTCCTCAAAAATATTTAGTTCTAATTACCCCCCCCTTCCATTTGCCCTCCTTTCTATCATCCTCCCATCCAGTTTATCCCCTTCCCCCAATTTTCTTGTATATCATCTTTTTGGTTGTGATTTCATTTCCTCAGCTCATTCTGAACACTTGCCCTCCTGACACTATTGTTACAGGACCATGCTGTGCTTTGAACAGATTTGTTCTCCATTCTCTACCCTTTCTTCCATCTTTTGTACAGGTCTTTTCAGAATCAAAGTTGATTGGTGAGCTCCCTATGCATCCACATTAATCTGTTCAGACAACTCCTCTTTCTCTTTTTGGTTGAACTTGTATTTTCTAACATATTTTGATGTTACACAAAGCAGAGTATATCCTATAAACCGTAGGAGGAGTGTCCCAAGGGATAACCTAGGCCCCACATGAAAGTTTAGTAGATTGATGAGATGGTCTATGAATATATAAGAACTCATGAGAGTTTTTCGTAATTGTTTCACTCACCAATCCACCACCCTGACCCATTTTCCTCTCAGTTCCCTCTAGGATTTACAATGTAAAAATGGTTGCATAATATTTCATTAAATTGCCACAAATTGGCTCATTCATTTGTCCCCAACAAAATCTTTTAGAAAATCTCCACAATCTGATCTAGAGATTGATCATGATTAATCTCAATGTGCCCCCATTATAATAGGGTCAGTGCAATATGGAGTCACTATATTACGTGTGGAGTGTGTGTAGAGCTCTGG
>JAQQSK010016308.1:0-10481 GCA_028658325.1 Potorous gilbertii | reverse complement strand
AGTCAACCTTACAAGTCAGAAAAGAAAAAAAAAATCTCATTATTTTTTGACATTCCTTTACCAGCATAGGTAGATATGTGGAGCCTCTAGCAAAATTTTCTCAAAAGTCCTATTTCTTCCCCATGGAACATTAATCCTTCCCTTCCCAATAACTTTCCAATTATTAACCAGCAGAATCATTTTCCATTCAGAATTTCTACCATATTGGAAGAACTTCCCATTGAAGGATAATTACAGATACATATATATATGTATACATATGTATACATATATATATGTATAGTTAGTTCCCTGAAATTGAATTTGAAAATGTTAAGCATGTTTTAAGTAATGTAGAGGCTAACTAGAGAGCCTCTTAAGGAATTTGCATTTGACAGAAATCTAGAGGACCAAATTTCAAATAGAGGCTGGCCTTTCAGGGTCACCTTTCATGCCTACATAAGTACTTACCAAGTTTGAAACTCAATATTTTGATCTTTGGACAGAAATTATAGTATACACGTCTGTGCTATATTTTAGTCCAAACAATCTGTATTGCAAGATTAATTTACTGCAATTACTTTGAAACAACTTGGTTAGTTTCTACACTTCTTCTATGGTGCACTACAATTATTTATCAATTCTTAGATATCTCTTTTGAGGTTTGGTGATGCCCATTCTTTTGATCTGCACTCATGAGATCATTTGACTACCCATTTAATCAAAATATATTCCCCTTAATTTTCACCTATTTTCTTCCACATGAGTGTTGTATGCATGCAAATATATGTAAATATGCATATACCTGCATGTACTATGTTTGGACAGCATGTATACTGGGCTGCTATGTAGAAGGACAAGATTGATACACTCATCGGTATATAAAATTTTCAAACTATAAAAAACAAATTAGTATTTTGTTCTACTTTGATAATTTGATTCAGAAGCTGTACAGGATAGTAAACAGAGGATTATTATTAGAATTATAAAAACCTGGTTTAAATTCTTCCTCTGATATATTACCTCTGTGACAATGAGCCAATTACTGAAGCCTTAAGTGACCCCAGGTAATTCTCTGATATTCCAACTGAAAAAGAGTTCTCAATCTGCATTGTTGTGCTTAGCACACAATAATTGTTTAACAAATGCCTGTTGATTATTTCCACAGGGAGATTTTTCAAAACTAAAACATCACAAGTCTAAACCATCTCCAAGTTTTAGCTCTTGTGCTACTTCCTATGAAAATAAAATAATTCCTCACCTTCCAAATTAGTAATCCATTCTCTCTCTTTCTATCTATTTCTCTCTTCTCTCCTCCTCCTCCTCTTCCTTCTTTCTCCTCCCCTCAACTCATGATATACATAATTATTTGCATATATGTTTTATTCTTTTAGCCTAATGCAACTAATTTGAAAGATAGGAATGAGTTTCTTTTCTACTTTGTTTTTTAATTACCAGTGTATAACATGATGCCTTGGACACTAAGCCCTTGTTTATTGTATTATTTTGAAAAGAATCTGTTAGCAGAAAAGCAATGACTAGTTGACAATGAGGAAGTCATTTATGGATCAATTGTCTATACATAGTGACACCAAGAAGTATTTAAAGACCTTTTAAAGACCAACTTAAAGAAAAGATAAAGATGAAGAAAAAGACTGCAATTCAGCACATCCAGCTTGAGTTGGCAACAAAGCAAAAGAGAGTGACAACGGATGACCTGTATAAAAGTGATGCACTCATACTTGAAAAATGTAAATATCAAATGCTCTAGTCAGGGTTGAGAATGAGCTCAGGATCTGTCAAGTAACATTTGAAATTTTGAAGAGTTCACTCAAAGGGCAATGTAGAGGTGATTAGAGGGAATGACTAGACAACTACTCTTTATCAATAAATTAGAGCAGAAAAAATCTCATTAAAGAGTCATATAACCAAAACCAAAACATGTAGATTGATAATGTAATGACAATGAATGATAACCAAGAGACAGCTCAAATCCTCCACTCACATACATGTCACAGCAAAAAATTGAGAGATTTTTGAGAATGTTGGATGCCATGTCAAATTTACAGATGGATGTGGACAAGAGTCACACAAGGTGAAAAAATAAAGATCAATTGTGATCTATGCTGTTTGAAGGAGTATTCACATTGAGGAGATCACAAATTCAATGAAGCATTGAAGAAAATAACATTTTGATAAACTGTATCGTGTAGTGGAAAGAATACTGGCTTTGGAGTTACCCATTTTTACATGCTAACTCTGTCATTTACTACCAGTGTGTTATCTAACAAGTCCCTTAACCTCACTAAGTCTGCTTCCTCTACTGGAAAATTAGTAAGTTAGAATTGATGACTTCTAATATTTCTTCCAACTTTAAGTTATGATCTTACAAAGCAGAGATCACCAGCAAAAAATATTCCAAATGAAATTGACTCACATTTGTACAAATTAGGTCAAAGTCAAAGTTATTTTTTTAGAGTTTTCCAGAGAACTAGAATTTATCTATTTCTATGAGCAATACTACTAAAAAACATACACACACACACACAAAAATTGTTTTATTTGAATGATGACAGGAAAGAAAAGATGCTAGTGCTCTTCTTTTCACCTTCAGTAATAAATAAGAATACAGTGAAGTTATTAAAAGCCCTAATTAACAAATTACACCAAAAGGGTCACAAGCATCATACACATTTCCAGCAGTTTCTTATTTTGAAAAGCTGTCAAATACACAGAGTTGTACTGTGTGATTTTTGCTATGTGTGCCCTGGGTCACTAGGTACTATTCTCTAGCGATGGGGAATTCTAAGTGTATGCTCCCAGTACAATTTACATAGGCAGCTGTAGGTTGGCTATAACCATAGATTTCATCTTAGTTTCCTCTTCCATTTCTGGTACATCATGTGTGGAGGCTTTGGAGATTAATGAACCCTGATCTATATCAGCAGAGATGATTACGAATTCTCTCATTCCTTATAATGAGGTTGCAAAGGAAGAAAGCAAAGAGGTCAATACTGCAGGTACCAAAGCTGCTTCTTGCAAATTCCAGATCTCTCCCTTACACTCACTCATTTTTTTTCTGAACACAGACTTAGCAGGAGTGGGATTATGATACAGCAAAGTAGAATGAGAAAAAGCAAACAATAAGAGAAGAACCAGGAGAAAAGAGTACATAGGAAGTCAAGAGAGGAGGGTCTGGGACAGAGGTAATTATCAGACTACAAAGCTGCAAAGAGGTCAATGGTGATCCAGGTCTAGAAACTACAATTCCTTCAGCTAGCTCTACTTTCCAGAATTCTCAAAAGTCATTCCTCTTGTTTATTCTCATCACAATTTTCTCTCCACTACATTTAGGTTGATTTGATACATGACATATCAACCCCCAACCTATTTTCTAACTCATTTCTAAATACCCGGACAGCAAGTGCTAGAACAATAAACCTAGCCCCTACATGCTCAGCAAACAACTGCCTCTACTTTCTCCTCCTTCCTTTCTCTATTCAATGCTAACACTTTTCAATACCATTTTTTTTATTTTTAGGAAGTGTAAGTAAAGTGACTCATCTATGATTACCTAATGCTATGCTTCTTGCAGGCAAGTCTTTTTTAGAGGATAAGAAATATAGGATTATGAAAGAAGCAAGTAAGTTTAATTAAAAAACAAACATTTTTCTCCATAATGCATCAAACCTATAATATTGATACATTTGAATTGTCATTGTAAAACAAAATCTATCAGTAGAAAGAATGCTAACAGTAATTATTTCAACTGGTTTGGTCTGATCTGCACTCTAACACCAAACAAGCGATATGCACAGAGGAATGTATGTTTACTACTTAAATTTACTTTTAGAAAGTAGGCATCGAAGGCTAATTCTAAAATGGAAAAGAAAAAAAAGAAAAGAAACTTTTGTTCAAGTACTGAGAGGTATAAAAGAAAATTGTCTCAGTGCAGCATTGCTAGAGGCAGATGATCACCAAAATGGTGTACTAGCAACATGCAGACAGCCAATTACAAATAGGATCAAACCAAAATTATACTTTCAGGAACTGCTTCTAGGGACTCATGATGAACATGGAGCAAACAGCAAAAACTTTTGAGCATAACACCTAATTTAAATAGAGATTAATCTAAGGTCACACAAAATGAACAAATGACAGTGACTTATTTTTAAACAGCTAGGTTTGCTCCTACATTTTCAGGATTGACCTTTTTGCCAACACTATTGTATTAGCAATCTTTTTTTCCCCAAAGACTCTACCAGTTTCCTTATCTCTTTCAGGTCTTTTCTCTTTAGTCACCTAGCAATTTCCTTCTAAAAGTAAAATGCCAATACATAAAAATAATTTTTGGAAAGGGAGAATATATACTAGGTACTTGACATTTCTAAATCTATATGAATGAAAAAGTGTCAATGAAATACTGACTCTGATAAATGTTATACAAAATACTAGAGAAATAAATACAAAAATTTAAATGACTTATCTTCAAGAAACTTGCATTCCAATAGAAAAAGATAGTACAGAAAGGGGAACAGTAGTCAAGAAGGGATATCTTTTGCCAGGTATGTACATGCAACTAATTCATGAAGATGGCTGCAGACTAGCAATATGATAGGCATGAATTGCAATAATTATGGCAAACTTTTACCAAATAGAAGCCTAGATAGATAAATACATAGATACAATTGAGAGATAAATATTTAAACATTTATAAATTCCTAGTTATCAAACAATTTTACCTGACTTGTTTCTCATAAAAAGGGGTTGATAATTATATTCATAAGAAGTGCTTTTATAAGTGCTTTCAAAATTGTGGATGATATACTTCTTCTGCTATTCAATACCTGTATTATTTCTAGCATCTTTGATCCTTCTGTATCCTCATCATTTACCAACGTGCACAAGCCTTGTCATCATCAATAGCCTTGTCCCCTGGATGACAAGAAAGCTAATGCACAGATTAATTGCTAAGAAGGATTATGTAGTTACTTTTTAATGGAAACAAGTGAAGTTGGGGACAGTAATAAAATTCCACTATCAACTATATGATGGAATTACAATTGGATAAGGGGTAGATGGATGCTAATTTTATTTTTTTATGGTATGATTTGAGTAGCTTCTAAGTAAAGAGAATCAAAGAAAATATAGCGGGAAAAATCTCTTTATAAACAGCATAATATTTAGTTTTAGTCCGAAAAACCACTGAGGAATGTCTTGTATCTCATTCTTTCCATATGATCAAAATATCTACTACTCCAGTCATATAGTTACCTAAGTATGCCTTTTATGCAATTTCTTATGTGAATTGTCCCTAGTGACATTTGACCCATGAATTTTGGCCATTGACCTTTGTCTTATTAGTGATTTTAAATTTCCCATGTTTTTACTGTTTATCATTGAGAAAATATTGGTGTAAATACCATACATTTTTATTTGTGATCATTAAAAGCACCAAAATTTTCTCCAAATGTGATCTCTCCCATGACGCTATCCTACCACTCAATTTCGAGAGAGAGCTCTTCAAAAATCTTTTTAAAATATACATATTGATGGATAAATTTAATAGATTGCCTATCTAAATAACATCAGTCTGAATAATGTGTGTTTTTCAAATATGTATTTCAGTTTGTATTATCTATGGCAAACTCATTTCTTTCACATTGTTAGGAAATCCTTTGAAAAAACTGACAATGTAGCATCATTAGAAAAAAAAGGAATATTTGGAGAATCTCACTATTGATATGTTAGAGGATACCTTTAATTACCTATGACCCTTTTGGAAGATTTGGGCATGAAGGTGGGAGATATTATCACAGGATTAGGAAAGGAGGGGATTGGGATCTGTCAAGATACATGGAGTACCTGTATTGAGCAATATTCAAAAATATTAAAGCAACACAATTTATTAGCCTAATAACAACTAAGTTCATTAACTGAAGAAATTAAAGGAAATTTCTAGATGTTTTCTTGGCTACATGCATGAATTAGAGTCTTTTATAGACTGAAAATTTCTATTATTTTTCAGTAAAGAGGTACTATATTTTAATTGTTGTGAAATTAACTTCAGCTACATAACAACAAAGTTCTTTTCTTATTCATATATAAATGCTCTACAGGTCACAGTTAGCAGTACCATTTTGGTCAAAACAGGCTTCTAATAACTATCTATATGTCATTAGCAAAAATATTTTTTAGTTTTCAACATTCATTTCCACAAGATTTTGAGTTCCAAATTTTCTTCCCATCTCTCCTCTCTGGCCGCCCTAAGACAACATGCATTCTGATCATTTCTTTCCCCAATCTGTCCTCCCATAACATCCCTCCCTTCTCTCATCCACACCCCTTCTGTTTTCGTCTAGGTGAAGATAGATTTCTACACCCCATTGCCTGTATATCTTATTTCCCAGTTGCATTTAAAAACAATTTTTTTAGCATTCATTTCTAAACCTTTCATTTCCACTCTCTCCTTTCCTCCCTTCTCACCCATCCTCATTGAGAAGACAAGCAATTCAACAGGTTATATATGTGCAGTTATGCAAAACACTCCCATAATAGCCATGCTGTGAAAGATTAACTATATTTCCCCACATCTTCTCCTTCCCCTATTTATTCTATTCTCTCTTTTGACCCTGTCCCTCCTCAAAAGTATTTACTTCTAATTACCCCCTCATCCCATTTGCCCTCCCTTCTATCAACCTCCCCACCCTGCTTCTCCCTTTTCCCCCTTTCTATAGTGTGAGATAGATTTTCATACCAAATTGAGTGTACATGATATTCCCTCCTTAAGCCAAATGTGGTGATAGTAAGATTCACTCTTTCCCTCTTACCTCCCCCCTCTTCCTGTCCATTGCAAAAGCTTTTTCTTACCTCTTTTATATGAGAGATTATTTTCCCCATTCTGATTGTCCCTTTCTCCTCCCAACATATTCTTCTTTCACTCCTTAGTTTTATTTTGTTAGGTATCATACCTCCATATTCAACTCACCCTGTGCCCTTTGTCTATATGTATATAATCCCTCCAAATACCCCAATACTGAGAAACATCTCAAGAGTTACAAGTATCTTTCCATGTAGGAAACAGTTCAAATTTAGTAAGTCCCTTATGATTTCTATTTCCTGTTTATCTTTTTATTATCCTGTTTATCTTTTTATGCTTCTCTTGATTCTTGTGTTTGAAAGTCAAATTTTCTATTCAGTTCTGGTTTTTTTCATCAAGAATGTTTGAACATCCTCTATTTCACTGAATAACTATTTTTCCCCTGAAGTATTATACTCTGTTGTGCTTGGTAAGTGATTCTTGGTTTTACTCCTAGCTCATTAGACTTCTGAAATATCAAATTCCAAGTCCTCCAATCCTTTAATGTAGAAGGTTCTAGATCTTGTTTTATCCTGATTGTGTTTTCACAATACTCGAATTGTTTCTTTCCATCTGCTTGCAATATGTTCTCCTTAATCTGAGCGCCCTGGTATTTGGCTATAATTTCCCCAGGAGTTGTCCTTTTGGGATCTCTTTCAGGAAATGATCACTGGATTCCTTCAATACCTATTTTACCCTCTGGTTCTAGAATATCAGGGTAGTTTTCCTTCACAATTTCTTGAAAGTTAATGCCCAGGCTCTTTTTTTTTTGATCATGGGTTTCAGGTAGTCCAATACTTTTTAAACTATCTTTAATGACTTTATTTTTCAGTTCAGTTGTTTTTTCAATGAGATAGTTCACATTGTCTGCTATTTCTTCATTCTTTTGGTTTTAACAATTTCTTGATTTTTCATTAAGTTATTAGCCTCCATCTGCTCCATTGTAAACTTTAAGAAACTATTTTCTTTAGTGGACTTTTGGAACTCCTTTTCCATTGGACCAATTCTGCTTTTTTAAGGCATTCTTATCTTCATTGGCCTTTTGAATCTCTTTTACCTTTTGGGTTAGTCTATTTTTTAAAGTGATATTTTCTTCAGCATATTTTTGGGTCTCCTTTATCAAGCAGTTGACTCATTTTTCATGATTTCTTGCATCACTCTCATTTCTCTTCCCAATTTTCCCTTACTTCTCTTACTTGATTTTCAAAATCATTTTGAGCTCTTCCATAGTCTGAGATCAATTCATATTTTTCCTGGAGGATTTAGATGTCATTTTCTCTTTGTATATTTTGGTCTTCCTTATCACCAAAGTAAGATTTGGTAATTTGATTCTTTTTTCGGTTTTTGCTCATTTCCTCAGCCATTTACTTGACTTTTGAGCTCTTTATGAAGGCAGATCTCTGCTTCCACTGGGAGTGGAGGGTTATACTGTCAGCTGCTCAATTCCTCCACAATATGTGGGCCTATAGTTCCAGAAACAGCAACTACTGTTGCCCTTGATACTGTGGCTTCTGCAGGCTCTTCTGACCCTTGCTGCCCTGGGTCTGGGCCCCAACCACTCTACTCTTTCACACAGGCCCCACAGGTTTTTCCCACTGTCCTTCTAATTTGTCCTTGACATTTTTGGGGTCATGAAGTCTGGAAACTGCCACAGGTGCCCAAGATTCAGTCCCCCTTGAGGCCTGCTCAGGCACCCTGTGGGGTGACCCGCACTACATTGAACTCTACTCCTAGTACTGCATGATAGATGTTGCTCTTCAACCTTTCAGGTTGTCTTGGGTTGGAAATTTGCTTCACTCCATCACTTTATGTGTTTTATTCTTCCAGAATTTGTTTAGAGTCATTTTTACAGATCTTTGACGGGGCTTGGGGGAAGAACAGTGTGTGTCTGTGTGGACCTGAAAATGAAGTCAGCTCCCCTTCTCACTCATATATTTGAATGTCAATACTTCCTATTGATGTTCAGAAAATTTATAATTTTGAAAAGCCTGAGATTGACTAATGGGAAAAGAATAAACATCCAGCATAAAGGATCTTGGAATACTTGATCTCAGTTGAGCATCTAAAGTGGGAAATTCTGTGGTTTGGGAACAGGATATGCTGGGCCACCATTAGTTTGGTTGCCTGAAATTTGATAGAAATTGAAATACTATGGATATAACTTACCTAGATTTTAGCAATGTATTTAAGGAAATCTCTGATATTATTTTGTGGAAGAGATCAACATATGTGGGCAACAGTAAAATGACAAAGACTGAAAAATCTTTACATAGGCTTAATATCAACCTGGATGAAGTCTGAAGTATAAGAGTTTAATAATCTATGCTGTTTAACATTATTGTCAGGGATTTGTATAAAATAATGAATAGCATAGTTATCAGATTTTTATGTGTCACAAAGCTGAGAGAGATAACTAATACATCAGTGGATTGAGTCAGAATTCAAAAACAATTTAACAGATTAGAGCATTAAGACAAATCTAATACAATGGAATTTGATAGGGATAAATGTAAGTTCTTATATATTCTTTTGTAAAAAATCAGTATTGTGGTATAAGATCAGAGGAGATGTAGATAATTATTATTTTGTCTAAAAAAAGATCTAGAATTTTAATGGGCTACAAGCTCAATGTGAGTCAACAGTATGGCTTGACAATGAAAAAGATTCAGTGACAGACCATGTGGGAGGTAGCCGGATGATTCAGTGGTTAAAACATTGGGACTGGATTCAGGAAGACCTTAGTTCTAATCAGGTCTCAGAGACTTACTAGCTGTGTGACCTTGTGCAAGTCATTTAACTAATCTTTATTGACCTTAATCCACAGAATAAAGAAATATCTCAATTACCTTTGACAAGAAAACCCATTGTACAAGGCTATGAAGAATCAGAAACAGCTGAATGACAAGACAGGGAGTGTCCAGGACTATAGGCATAATAATTCTGTCTTTTTCTAGACATATCTAAAGTCATAAATAATATTCTTGAACTGATATTTTAGGAGGGTTATTGATTAAAGAGAAGAGATGATCAAGGATGGTGGAGGGTCTCTATTCAAAGGCACATGAAAATTAGTTAAAGGGTACAGTGACATTTAGCCTGAAGAAAAAATGAATTAAGGGGCCATGAGAGCTCTCTGATAGTTTTTTTGAGGAAAAAAAATGCTACTATGTAAAAGATTAGACTAGTGCTGCTGAGTCCCATAGGGTAAATATAGAAACAGTGGGAAAACTGCAACAAAAAAATGAAAAATTTAGGTTTGATTTAAAAATAATAGGAATAGTCATAGTAGTCGTGGTAGTAGTAGTAGTAGTAGTAGTAGTAGTAGTAGCAGTAGTAGCAGTAGCAGTAGCAACAGTAGCAGTAGTAGTAGTAGTAGTAGTAGTAGTAGCAATAGTAGTAGTAGTAGTAGCAGTAGTAGTAGCAGTAGTAGTAGTAGTAGTAGTAGTAGTAGCAGTAGGAGTAGCAGTAGTAAGAGTAGTAGTAGCAGTAGTAGCAGTAGTAGTACTAGTAGTAGTAGAAGTAGTAGCAGCAGCATTTATGCATCACCAACCATGTGCCAAGCACTATGTTAAGCACTTTACAATTCTTATCTCATTTGGACCTCACAATAATCCTGGGAGGTAAATGTTATTTTTATTCCCAT
>JAQQSK010016307.1:0-10483 GCA_028658325.1 Potorous gilbertii | reverse complement strand
GGATTTCTCTTTCTATTTCTTGTTGTTGGGTTTTGTTAGTTATATAGAAATGCAGATAATTTATGTGGATTTATTTTGTAACCTGAAACTTTACCAAAGTTGTTTATTATTTCAAGTAGTTTTTTACTTGATTCTCTAGGATTCTCTAAGTATATCATCATATCATCTGCAAAGTGATAACTTAGTTTCTTCTTTGCCTATTCCAATTACTTCAATTTATTTTTCTTCTCTTATTGCTGAAGCTAACATTTCTAGTGCCATATTGAATAACAGTGGTGATAACGGACATCC
Source organism: Potorous gilbertii (assembly GCA_028658325.1). NCBI lineage: Eukaryota > Metazoa > Chordata > Mammalia > Diprotodontia > Potoroidae > Potorous > Potorous gilbertii. The sequence goes on along the minus strand of JAQQSK010016307.1, from coordinate 10,192 downwards.
TTGTTTCACCCCTGATCTTACTGGAAATGCATCTAACTTGTCTCCAATATATATATATATAATATTTGCTGATGGTTTTAGGTAGATACTACTTATTATTTTAAAGAAGCCTCCATTTATTCCTATGCTCACCAGTGTTATCAATAGGAATGGGTGCTACATTTTGTCAAAATTTTTTGCATCTATTGAGATAATCATATGGTTTCTGTTAGTTTGTTGTTGATATAATCAATAATGCTGATAGTTTTCCTGATATTGAAACAGTCCTGCATTCCTGTATAAATCTTACTTGATCATAATGCATTATTCTCATGATAAGTTGATGTAATCTTTTTGCTATATCTTGTTTAAAATTTTTGCATCGATATTCATGAGGGAAATTGTTCTATAATGTTCTTTCTCTGTTTTGGCTCTTCTTGGTTTAGGTATCAGAACCATATTTGCATCATAAAAAGAATTTGGAAGAACTCCACCAATTTTCCCAAATAGTCTATACAGTATTGGAATTAACTGTTCTTTAAATGTTTGATGGAATTCACTTGTAAATCCATCTGGCCCTGGAGATTTTTTCCTAGGGAGTTCATTGATGGATTGTTCAATTTCTTTTCCTGAGATGGGGTTCTTTAGGTATTTAACTTCCTCTTCCTCACAGAATATTCTCAAGGAAAGTACTTGATAAACCTTGAAAGAGCTACATCACTATATTATTTTACAAAACTAACATTGAAAAAATGTTCGTATCTTATTTTTCGTATAGTTACAAACTTATGGGTTCAATTCTTCTTGTTTCTTTTTAAACTGACTGAGGAATATATTAAAATAGTGTTGTTGACTTATGTTTTCTCTTCCTAGGTGTTAAGCTGAGGAGGCAGCATGTCTATACAGAAGAAATATTAACTATTGATACTTTAGAAGAGGTATGAAGACTGATGGCTCAATGCTGGCAAAATGATCAGCCTGAGGGTAACATATGACTTTATTCTCTCTGGCAATATACAATATCGGCTTGTAGAAGAATGCTATGCACATAAGGTGCCTTATAGTCTGCTTTCAGACCTATGCTTCCTACTTTATCAGCCAGTGGAGGGCAGGATCCAAATTAAGATCTCATATCCATTTTTTTTTACACTTCAGTAGTATATTTATTGGTTCATAGGTTCATATAACAAGCCTTTTAATCATGTACTTTGATGCTGTGGCCAGAGTTGAGTTCAAGAGAAAAATTCTATCCACCGATGGCTAATTACTAAGTGGGCACAGTGATTCATATTATGTTGATTGAGTATCTGCAGAATATTACTATGAATGTTACAGGTCTCTCAGGTCTTTTTGGATGTCCCACAAGGTATCTGTACTCTTCTTCAGTTGAGCTACCTCATCATCTTTCAGCTTCTGGTTGATAGCTCTGGTCAGTCCTCGGGCATTCAGAATGCATGGAAGGCCGAGGAAAACTTCATTCTCGATGCCATACATCCCCTTCCCCATAGTGGATACAGGATGAACCTTAGAGAGATTTTTTAACATGGTCTCAATTAGATCAGCAACACTTAATCCAATAGCCCAGTAACCTTTGAATTTGATTACTTCGTAAGCACTTTCAATCACCAGCTTACGAACCTCCTTCCAGTTTTCACTGTCATTGTCAGCTCCCATTTCTGGATTCAGGTCTTGGAGGGAAACGCCTGCCACATTCACTCCATTCCACACAGCCACACTTGAGTCTCCGTGCTCTCCAAGGATCCAGTCATGGCAACTGCTTGGATGGATGCCAAGTTTTTCAGACATGAGATAGCAGAATGCAGCAGAATCTATTTTGCATCCACTACCAATCACCCGGTGCTTCAGCAGGCCACTCAGTTTCCAGGTGACATATGTAAGGGTATCCACTGGGTTGGAAACCACAATTATGATGCAGTCTGGGTTATACTTTACAATCTGGGGAATAATAAATTTGAAGACATTCACATTCCTTTGTACCAGATTGAGGCAATTCTCTCCCTCTTACTGGCGGACTCCGGCAGTGACTACAACAATCCTGGAACCAGCAGTGACAGAGTAATCTTTATCAGCCACAATTTTAGGAGTTTGAAGAAACAAGCTCCCATGCTGCAGATCCATCATTTTTCCTTTGAGTTTGTCTTCCAAAACATCAACAAGGGCAAGTTCATCAGCAAGACTCTTTGCAAGTATGCTGATAGCACAGGCCATACCAACAGTAATCTTATTGTTTGAGGCTGCTGCCTCCTCTTCTGTAACTGGAACAATCAGTTTTTCTCTAAGATTAGCCGTTTTGTTCTGCCTAAAGAGTAATTGATTGCCTGTGATGAAGTTTGTCCCAAAGAGAAAAGAGAATCAGCTACGTCTTTCTCCAGCCGTGCCCTAGCTACAAGGGTCATATCCATTTCTAACCCAAGGAACTAATCACTCAATCAACAGGTTACTGAATCCAAGTTCCACTTAATCCATGAAGAAAAAACAAACCTATTTCTTTGTACTGTGATTCACACTAATAGTACAATGACTCTCAGAACAATCTCTAGATGAGAGCGGTCAGCTTGTCTTTCACTACAAGTGTTAATGATGTAGCAGTACTACTGGAGTGGTCCCAACGGGTTTTACTACAGAAAGTGGGCAGACTGTAACAACTGGCTTAATAGTTTGCTTGAATCTTCTCTCCTGTAAAACTTGATTATCATGAACTGCCGAATGTGTATTGTTGTTGTGTTATCATAGAAACAAACTCTATGCCACAAATTCAGCCCCTGACTTTAACAACTGGCAGAAAAGGATAAAAAAGGAGTAGCACTGGTAGATGCTTAAGTCCACATATAAGAGTAACCCTCATATCACTAATACTCTATTTGTACAATGCTGACAATTTGCAAAGTCTTTTACATACATAAAAACTTACATCAGGGCTAAGAAATATTTAAGGCAGTTGTTCTTATCCTCATTTTATAGATGAACAAACTTATTCTCAAAGAGATGAAGTAAATTATTGATGGCCATATGGCTAGTAAACAGGAAAATCACTTTTTATCCAGGTCATTTCATCCCTACTTCAGTGTTCTTTCCAGTAATAGAACAATCACATTAGCAAGTCAGCAGAAAATGGCCACAAAGTAGAAAATGAAAAGATACAGTTTCAGATTTTAAAACAGTAATATTTGGAATGAATACAATTCAAGGAATCATAGTGTTATCATTTGCTTGTCTGAACAACTTGAGAAATTGATAAAATGCCTCATTTTAGAACACATCCAATTAGTTGCAGAGGTGAGACCATAGTATAGATATCTAGACTCTCAGTTCAAGGATCTGTTATACTATGTGGCTTTACTTTGATGATGCTAAAGCACCAGAATTACTAGTCAACATAATTCATTGCTAGGTATAAAACAATCAGGCATGCTAGGTAGCCTTTCTCAGTTCAGTTTTGAAATGGGAAAGGAATATTCATCCTTTAATCCACTTTGAATTTCTTTCAATTAAAGAAATTTCCTCTGTACTCACCTAGCAATTGGTAAAGGAGGTTCAGAATTTCTTTCCAAGCTGTACCACTTTCTTCCCTTGCAAACCCTGTAAAATGTGCTACACTGTTGTAGACATTTAACCGGTCAATGCAGTTTAACACAAGGGCTAACATTCCCTAAAAAAGAAGATGAGGAAAGGAAAGAATTCCTGCTTAGAAAATCTGTATTCTTTTTTCATTTTCACAGCTTTTCCCTAAACACTTCAAAATTTAAAGCTGATACAGCTAATATGCAAATATCTCCATTGTGCTTTTCTTAAAAATATATGCATTTCTATGCATCAGACATTTAAATAGCACATTTTGGGGATGAGTCAGCAGTCTCCCTTGATTTGTTTGTCCCCACGTGTCTAACTCAATCCAAGGACATGCTGAAGAGGAAAGAGTGTGAATGGATCTCACAAAAGTCTGTTTTCCATTTGGTGTAAAATGAATCTGACTCACTCGGAAATAGTGTTAGATACAGAACTTTGCAATTTTAAACCATGAATGAACTCAAGTAATTCCATTCAAACACAGCAAAGGACATCCATGATTCTTATAAATAAGGGGATTGATTAGTGAAAAGAAGATCAAAAAAGAATTTTTCAGCTACACTCTGTTACATGTGAAATAGCTACATTCTACCCTTATTCCTGACTACTGTACAGAAACACCAAATGTATGCATCAGCAGCCAATATGCCATGCAAAATTCCTCTTTGATCCTTCCCTTGGCACTAACTTTGGGAGTGAGAAGATGGTAAGGAAGCACCCCACAATTCAGTGCTACAGAAGTAGTACTCAGCTACTATTTATTGTGAAAAGGGAAGTGCATTTTAAATGAACTTTGAATAGCATATATAGTACTAAAGGATTAAATACAATATTATTTGCATGTACCATATTGGTTAAAAAAGAAAGGTCAATATAATTGGAAATGCCAAGTAATCTAGATCTTGAGAATTCCTGTGATTTCATTTGATCCTTTCTCCTCACTATTCTCAACTCTTCTCCTCACACAATGTCTGCTTAGAACTATAAACCTGAATACCAAATTCAATCAGCATATTTTGTGTTCTAAACGCAAAGCACAAAGACAGTCTAAAACTTTACTGATGAAACTCACCTCTTCCTTAAACAGATTCTGTCTATTTTTGAGTGACCTGAGCTTATTTTGCTTATCTTCATGTTGCATCTCTTCCTCTGGAGGCTGAAAATAGGTGATGAGATCTTGCAAAGTCTGAAGGACTTCTTCTATAGGCAGAACGATGGGTGCAGCACTTCGGTTGTTTCCACTAAGAAAACATGAATTCAGCCAGCTTCAGAGGCTAGTTATGAAATAATGGACTAAGCATTATCTTAGTAAACTGGAAAAATCATTTAACATCTCTGTGTCCTACTTTCCCAGGACAAAGATGATCATTTTTCTCAGGGCTATTAACAGACCCCTTACTAATCAAAACAATTCAGTTTGGTAACCAAAGTTTAATCACATTTGGTTTATAAGATAGTTTATCCTACCCATGTAAATTGTAATTTATATACTCAATAGTCAGTAACAAAGCTGTGATTTTTCACAATAGTTGCTCAACAAAATTCCAAAGATGATCACTGTAGTGCATCACACAGCGGACATTCAACTAAGGGATTAAGGTAAAACTCAGTTTTCAGAGGTACCATTTCATTAACTCTTGAAAAGATGTAATTTTAATAGAAGCAAACCTAACTTTTCTTTTTTCTCTTGAAGGATCAGCTTATACTTTTTCCCTTCAATTTTATTAACATCTCCTTGGATTTTCAGAATTTCCATTTTGGTGTTTAATTGGGAATTTCTAATTTGTTCTTTATCCGATTTTTTTTACTTGCACAGCCAGTTCCTAGATCTACTCCTTTTCTCTTTTACTGATGTACACATTTAGAGATGTAAGTTTCCACTAAGTACTGATGTGGTGCCTCCCACAAATTTTGGAATGTTGTCTCGTTGTTGTCATTCTCTTTAAATAAATTATTAACTGTTTCTATGATTGTTCTTTGACCCATTCAATCTTTAGGATTAGATTAGTTTCCAAATAGCTTTTAATGTGTGCTTCTATGGCCCTTTATTAAATGCAATTACTATTGCATTATGGTCTGAAAAGGGTAATTTAATATTTATGGCTTTCTGCACTTGTTTGTGGGGTTTTTAACACCCTAATACATGATCAATCCCTGTGAAGGGAAGTATACCTGAAAGAAAGCTGTTTTCATTCAAATTCTGCCCAAGGTCTGTCAGAAACGACTTTTCTAAGAATTAGCTCTTTGCCTTTTTTCTTATTTTATAATTACATTTATCTAGTTCTTCAAAGTAAAATTTGAGGTCTCCCATTAGTATAGTTTTATTGTCAATATCTGTAATTTAATTTTTGCTTTAAAAATTCAGTTGCTATGCTATTTAGTGCATATATGTTTAATCTGATATTACTTCATTGTCTATGGTTCTTTTCAGCAAGATGTAGAGTCCCTGCTTATCGCTTTTAATTAGCTCTATTTCTGCTTTTACTTTTTCTGAGATCATGATTGCTACCCCAGAGTTTTTTTACTTCAGCTAAAGCATGACAGATTTTTCTCCAGCCCCTTATTTACTGTCTTTCTCTGTTTCAAATGTGTTTCTTGTAAGCAATATATTGTTGGATTCTGATTTCTAATCCATTTTGTTCTCTAATTCTGATAAGGAGAGTTCACCCCATTTACATTCATGGTTATGATTACTAACTGTGCATTTATCTCCATCCTAATTTCTTCTGTTTGTCCCTTTTTCTCTTTTCATTCTGTCCCTCCTCTCAAGTGTGTTTTGCTTCTGATCACTGCCGCCTTTTATCTACCTTCCCTTTTATCACTTCCCTTATCTTTTATCCCCTTCCCCTTCTACTTTCCAGTTAGGTAAGCAGATTTCTATTATAAATGAGTATGTTTAAACTAATTTAGATGTGAGGTTCAGGCACTGCCTGATCCCCAACCCCTCACCATATTCCCCTCTACTGTAAAGTCTTGCAGGTCTCTTTAAATGAGATAATTTTCCTTATTTTTCCTATTCATTCCTCCTTCTTACAGGGCATCCTTCCTTTTCACCTATCATTTTTTTTACATCATTCCAACATAATCAAATCTCCTGCCCCTACAACCTTCCTTATATAAAGATTACATGTGTAGTTATAAAGAACACTTCAATAACAGTGATGTTGAGAAAGACTAACTATATTTTCTTCCATCCCATCCCACCCTCTATTTATTCAATTCTCTCCTTGGACCCATCCCTCTACCAAAGTATTTGCTTTCAATCATCCCTTCCCCTAATCTGTCTTCCCTTCTATTATCCCCCATCTCTTATCCCTTTCTCCACTGCTTTCCTTTCGGGTAAGATAAATTTCCATACCCAATTGAGTGTGTATGTTATTCCCTCCTGAAGCCAAATTCAATGAAAGTAAGGTTCACTCATTCCCTCTCACATTCTCTCTCTTCCCTTCCATTGTAAAAGCTTCCTCTTGCCTCTTTTATGTAAGAAGATTTACTACATTCTACCTCTCTCTTTCTCTTTCTCCTAGTACATTCCTCTCAACCCTTAATTTTATTTTTTAGATATCATCCCTTCATATTCAGTTCACCCTGTGTCCTCTTGTATGTGTGTGTGTGGAGTGGGGGGGGGCTGTCTCTCTATCTCTCTAACTATCCTAATACTGAGAAAGGTCTCATGAGGTACAGATATCATCTTACTTGTAGGAATGTAAACAGTTCAACTTTTAATAAGTCCCTTATGGTTTCTCTTTCCTGTTTACCTTTTCATGCTTCTCTTGATCCTTGTATTTGAAAGTAAAATTTTGTATTCAGCTCTGGTCTTTTCAACAAAAATGCTTGAAAGTCCCCCTTTTCACTGAATGTCCATTTTTCCTACCAAAGTATTATACCCAGTTCTGCTGGGTAAGTGATTTCTGGTTTTAATACTAGCTCCATTAGCCTTTTGATCCCTTAGTGTAGAAGTTGCTAAGTCCTGTGTAATTCTGATTGTGTTTCCACTATACTTGAATTGCTCTTTCTAGCTGCTTGTAATATTTTCTTCTTGACCTAACAACTCTGAAATCTGGTTATAATATTCCTAAAAGTTTCCTTTGGGTATCTCTTTCAGGAGGTGATGGTAGAGTTTTTTAAATTTCTATTTTACCCTCTGGTTCTTGAATACCTGGGAGTATTCCTTGATAATTTCATGAAAGATGATATCTAGACTCTTTTTTTGATCATGGCTTTCAGGTGGTAGCCCAAAAATTTTTAAGTTATCTCTCCTGGATCCATTTTCCAGGTCACTTATTTTTCCAATGAGATCCTTCACATTGTCTTCTATTTTTTTCATCCTTTGGTTTTCTTTTATAATGTCTTTATTTCTCATAAAGTCCTTAGCTTCCATTTGCTCCATTCTAATTTTTAAAAAAATTATTTTCATCAGTGCTCTATTGAAACTCTCATTCCATATGACTCATTCTGCTGTTTAAGCATTCTTTTCTTAATTGACTTTTTTGACCTCTATTGCTATTTGGGTTAGTCTAATTTTATAGGTGTTATTTTCTTCAGCATTTTGGAGGGTTTCCTTTAGCAAGCTGTTGACTCATTTTTTATGATTTACTTGCATCACTCTCATTTCTCAGTTTTTCCTCTACTTCTCTTACTTGATTTTCAAAATCCTTTTTGAGCTCTTCCATGGCTTGGGATTAAATCATATTTTTCTTAGAGGCTTTGGATGCAGGAGCTTTGGCTTTGTTGCTTTCTTCTGGCTGTATGCTTTCATCTTCCTCATCACCAAAGATGTAAGAAAACACCTCTTCACTGATAAAGTAAGAATCTATAGTCTGTTTCTTTTTCTCCTGTTTGTTCATTTCCCCAGTCAATTACTTGGCTTTTGAGCTTTGTTAAGTGGAGGTCTCCAGAAGCAGCCTCAGCTTCAGCAGTGGCTGCAGCCACCCTCGGGCTGGGACCAGGGGTCAGGGCTAGACCATGCTTCCCTTTAAGTCAGATGAAAGACCCTTTCCACTGATTTTTGAAGCTTTCTAGTGTTTGTGGGTTGGGAAGTCTGGACTCCACAGCAGCCACCAGTGATTCAGTCCCCTAAGGCCTGCTCCCATTCAGTCCATGCAGATTTGGCCCACTCTGAACTGTACAACACTCCCAGCCTGGTGTAACAGACCCTCTCTGTCGACCTAGAAACTTGTCTTGGGCTGGAAACTTGCTTTAGTCTCTCATTTTGTGGCTTCTGCTGCTCTAGAATTTGTTTAGAATCATTTTTACAGATTTTTTGAGAAGTTTGGAGGAGAGTTGTAGCAGGTCCTTGCTTCCACTCCACCATCTTGCAATTATATTTTTAAGGTGTTAATTTCTTCAGTATTTTTGGTGCTTCTTTTGCCAAGTTATTAATTGCCTTTTCATAATTTTCTTCTTTGCTTTAATTTCTTTACCTAATTTTTCTTCTACCATTCTTTAATTTTGAAAATTATCTTTTAGTTCTTCTAGGAATTTTTGTTCCATTTGTATACAATTCACTTTTTTTTTCAGAGACTTTGTACTTGTTTTGGCTTCACTGCCTTCTTTTGAGTTTGTGTCTTGATCTGCTCTGTCATCACAGTATGTTTTTATAGTCAGGTTCTTTATTTTGTTGTTTGCTCATCTCTTCCCTCACCCCTCCTTTTTTTAACACAGAACTTTATGTTAATGCTGGAAGAGGATGAAGAGCCCTGTCTCAAGCTTTGGGCTTTTTCATACTATTGTTTGCAGAGTTAATTCTTGGGGTTTGGAAATTTTTAGCCCTTTCAAGGTGGTGTGATCTGGGGGAAGTACGCTCACTCTCCTCTTGGTCTGTATTCTGTTCCTTTTTCAGGAAGGGCCCTTGATCCCTTGGGATGGCAATTAATACTACTCCCAACAGTCTCTCCTTCTTTGGAACAGGAAATGCTATTGTTCTTCAGGGTCCCTGATCCCTTGGAGCTGAAAATGATGCCGCTTCTCAGGGTTCCCATTCCCTCTTTACTAAAAGTGATCCTTTCTGACATTGATCTCTGACATGGAAGTGGGTAGAGGCAATGGAGTTGCCAAACAGAACCTGGTCTAGTATATAATGCTTGCCCTTGGGTACCCTGTAATCTCTTTCTGAATAGGTGCCAGGTATCCTTATTGTTCTGGCTTGAGAGCTCCCAAAGCTGCTGTTGCGTCTGTCATCACTATCTAGTCTCAAAACTGGTGTTTCATCCACATGGGCTGCAGGCTAGCCTCTTCCACCAAGTCACAGATTTCTCCTTTCAATCTCCTATGGTGTCTTCAGTTGAAAGAATATCTCACCTCTGACTTTTCATTGGCTCTGCTATTCCATACTTTGATTTCAGGCATTATTTTAAAGTAAATATCAGGTATCTTTGTTTGGAGGGGAATGGTAGGAAAGCTCAGGCAAGTATGTTCTCTATTCTGCCATCTTGGATCTACCCACTATGATTTTTTCTTTTTTTTATAATTATTTGTTTAAAGTTTTCTACAATCAATTTCATATATCTTAGATTTTTTTCCCCTCATAGCCCTTGCTACTTGCTACTCCCCTCCCTCCCAAGGTGGCATGCAATCCTATATAGGTTCTACACATACATTCCTATTAAATATATTTTCACCTTAG
>JAQQSK010016306.1:0-10483 GCA_028658325.1 Potorous gilbertii | reverse complement strand
GCCTCCCAGGCTCAGTTCCCTCAGGGGGTTTATGCAGAGACCTTTTGTAATGGAGCTGCTGCCGAGCTCCTGCCTGCTCCAGGAGCCTCTGGCCACCTACTGCCTCTACTGCTGCCACTGCCGCTGCCTCCCGAGGGGGCCTGTGTCCCAGAGATGCCCCGCTCCCCTCTCAGCCCATCTCTCTCACTGACCTGTGTGCCTGTGGGTGGAGGGACCTTTGTGGCCGCTGGAGATTCCGTCCCTGAAGCCTGCTCGGATCTGCTCGCTCCTCTCTGTGCCACGCGGGCAGGGGTTGGGCTCTGCTCCTATCAAGTGCACGATGGACCTTTGGGATCGGTTTTTCAGGCCTCTCTGGAATGGAAATCTCCTTCACTGTGTTGCTGCGCGGCTTCCACTGTTCCAGAATTTGTCTGGAGTTCTTTTTAGAGGAAATCCATGGGCTGTGGGTTCGGAGATAGCATAGGTGAGTCTCTCTACTCCGCCATCTTGGCTCCGCCTAATTTCCTCATTTGTGAAGTAAATGGGGTAAGATTAGATGATCGCTAAGGTCTCTTCCAGCTCTAACTCATAATCCTATAAAAAAATTTTTAGTCAAGTAAAGTGCATGAATATTGTTTAAATTGTACTAACAGTGTTTTTACTGCTTTCTCAGAAGTATCAAAAACTCGTTATAATACATCTCTGTGTTATTACACTCGAAAATTTTATGGACCTTCTCAAATCTACACTTGGTGGTGTTCTTCATTTAAAAGAAGTTGCTGCAATATTAGGAGTAGGGAAACGAAGAGTATATGACATCACCAATGTATTACATGGAATCAAACTTATTCAGAAAAGGTCCAAGAACTGTATTCAGTGGACGTGAGTTGACTTTAATTTATTATGTATTTTTAGCAGTATAAGTATGACTTGTTCAAAGAAAACTGAAATTGTGTAATCTGGGTGCATAAAACATAAATGAGATGTTAGTATGATCTTCATTCTGTTAAACAGTACTCTGTTGAGAGTAGGAAAACCTAAAGTATTAGAAGCCATTGTCATTGACTAGTTGTCATCATCTAGCATGATGCCTTACATGTAGACGCTTCAATAAACATATATTAAATGAGTGTTAAATACATGAAATAAAGATCAGTGGAAAATGTTATTTGATTTGTAGGAATTCCATTTTTCATGATCGTGTGTGTATGGGTGACTGTAATCCATTAAATATTTTGATGATTGCTACATTTAGGGTATTGTGTCTTCGTGTTGTGAAGATCTTTACCTTCAAGGAGTTTACAATTGATTTATGCACAAAAGACATACCAAAAAAATGGACAATTCAAGAGAGAAATGTGCCCAGCAGGAATGCAGATAAGAGATCTTTATGTGCTAAAGTGATTTGGGAAAACTTTGTGAAGGAGGAAGAATTTGATTCGAGACTTAGTTTTTACTGGATTTGGATTGGTTTGTAACAATGGGAAGGAGTTGAGACTTTAAAATCACATGAGTCTGCTCAAGAGCCTAGGGAATGTGAGTTGGAATTAGATAGTGTGGAATTCCCTTACCACACTAAAATTCCATGGTTTGGGGAAGATAAAGAGAGGAGGAGGGTCCGTCAGAAGAACCTCACGAAGTAATAGAGGCCAAGGAAGCTCATTTTTCTTTACAGAGACAGGAAGATACTGTGCAGTGAATAGTGGGAGAAATAATGATGACAAGATAAAAAGTCCTTATGAAAACTTGCAATAACATATGGAAGAATCTTTAAAAGCAGAAATTGTACAAGTGATAATTATAAGAGTGATGAATTTTGAGTCTGGACCTGGGCTCAAATATGTTCCCTATGACTTATTGCTTCTTGGACAAAGCGTTTTCTGTCTCTGGGGTTTCGGTTTCCTCAATTATAAAATGAGGAAGACAGATCAGATGAGGTCTGAGGTCCCTGCAAATTTGTGATTATATCATTACTTTGTTACTTTGGACAAGTCACAGCTTCTCAGGGCCTCAGTTTACTCAATTGTAAAAAGCTCAAACATCAAAGTATCATAGAGGATCCTTAGGACCTTGTTTAGATCTAGTCTCATGATCTCATGAGCGCAGAGATGCATCATGGATGAGTATGTCAAGGATCCGGGATTTCATTAGTATGGGAACTTCTCCACTCATGCAGATCAAAACCTACGCTAATTTAGAAGAGAAATCTTAGAGATTTTGAGAAACCTTAGAGAGTTATCCAAGACATAGAATTTAAGTGACTTACCCATGGTCACATAGAGTAGCTAGTAAGGGTCAGAGGGAGATTGAATCCACATTTTCCTAACCGTAGTGGCTGCCATCTTTATGTAATGCTACACTACATATTTTTATCAAAATTAAGTATCAGTTCAGTTTCAACTCTTTTAGGAATTGTAGGAAAGAAGACCCCCCCCCCCAACAATTTTGACTCTTGATGTTATGGAAAATAGTGCCTGATTTAGCGTCAGGATCTGAGTTTAAACCCTGTCTCTGCCAGTGACTGCCTGTGTGACTAATTTTAAGTAAATAATTTCCCATTTCTGGGCCTCATTTTCTTCATCTGTAAAACGAGGAGGTTGGACTAGATGGTCTCTAATTCTCTTGTAGCTATGAATCCATGATTCCATTCTTCTAAATTAATTCACGCGATGCATTCTAATTTATTCAATTAATGTAGTTTGCTTATGCCTTATGACTGATTGAGACCAGGTTTGAAAGGCTAAAAGCCAGAATAGAAACGCCGCCAGCCAGGGACAAAGAAGTAACAAAAAAGGGTTTTTTAGAAGTACCATCAAGAGAATAATGGAAGTCCTGGTTCTCTCATTACTTGGGATCGTAGATAAATTGTCTAATATTTTAGGGTCCCTTGTCCATAAAATAAAGGTGTGATTAATTATCCTCATGAATATTTGATTATGTCACTTGCCTAACTCAAAAGTCTTCTGTGGTTTCCTATTTCCAGCTCTTTAGCTTGGTATTAAATGCCCCCTTAGTGGCCAGCCTGCAAGCTTCCCATATTAAATGACAACAGTGATACTATTAGCACACATTTCTGTGTTACTCTGTGGACTTAAAGGCACTTTCGTCACAGCTCTGTGAGGTGTGTCAAGGATGGTTATATCCTTCTTAGAGATGAAGTCTCATTGAGGCTCAGAGTTCAAATGACTTGCAGATCTTGAACTCAGATGTTCTGATTCCCCGGCCATTCCACTGTACCAAAATCTCTCTCATTTCACCCAGCTCTTCTTCATGTATTCTGTACTCCCACCAAACTTGTAGTGAGACCATGGTTTCTATCCTGAGGTCTGTGATCTTGTTTAAAAATATTTTGATACATTTATGCCTACGTAATTAGTTTCCTTTGTAATCCTGTGTATTTTATCTTACGTATTTAAAAATATTATTCTGAGAAGGGGTCCATAGGCACCAGCATATTGCCAGAGGGATCTATGACACAAAAAAGGTTAAGAATCCTGTACTGGATGCAGATCAAATGTTACATCTTTCATGAAATCTTCCTTAAACCCCATTAATCAAAAGTATTCTACTTCTCAAAAATTTTATAGCATTTTTACCTGTTATGAACTTTTTATGTTTCATTATAATTTTTTATGTGCCTTTCTTTGTTATGTCTTTGAGGGCAAGAAATGTGGGTTTGGTCTCCCTAGAACCTTTTTTTTATCTTGATCTTCCTAAAATGTAGCATAGTATAGATATGATAAATAATTTAATTTATAGACTCTCAAAGTTGGAAGAGTGTAGAAGCCATCTTCTCCACTGATAACTAAACAAGAATCTTGTCTACAATACACCCAACAAATGACCCCTAGTATAGGGAAAACTTTTACAAGCTTGAGTTACATGGTGATGGGAGAGTAGAAGGTCTATTCTTGGCATTTGGAACTCCTACTGGAACTGAGTTCGGATTTTCCCATTGAAAACAATGGGAAGCTATAATATTATCATCACCATAATTCATACATATTCTGAGTTCAATGTATTTCTGTGCTTTAATCCATTAAATATTTATCTTTGTTATTTTCCTCAGATTCTAGCACAGTGATACCCACTTAGCACTTACAAAATATTTGGATGATGGCCAGATGATTGATCTTTGAAGCCCCTTCCATTTCTAAAAAATAAAATGCCAAGAATTATCACCAACATTATGCACTGAACATGGTTGGAGGGGGGAGCCACTATACCTGAATGATAGCCAATCTAGACTATATGAGCCTTATTTCAGTCCTCTGCTAAATTTTCAGTTCCAAAGGTTTAATACTGTAATATAAAATTTTCAACTCAGTTTGTTGAGAGATATTTTTCTGTAAAGGCATTTTTGTTATGTCAGTGTTTCACACACACACACACACACACACACACACACACACACGCACACACGCACGCATGCACTCACGCCCCCTACCTTAGACTGAAGTGGACAAAAAGCAAAGATTTAGAAAAGGTACTGGTGAAAGTGTTCATTTCTGTTATTATAAATGTACAGTAACCAGATGAAAAGTTTTATTCTTTCATACTCTCTATATTACCGTGTTCTATTTTTCATATTTCACTTTTTAAAAGAGAATCTAACCTCAGCAGTATTGATGGAAAGATAGCACAGCAAAAGAAGCTAAGGGATGAACTTTCTAATTTATCAGCAATGGAAGACACTTTGGATGAATTAAATAAAATCTGTGCTCACCAGTTATTTGAATTAGCAGATGACAAAGAAAATGCTAAATATCCTTTACTATGAAATTTTATACCTGCTTCTAAAGCCATTTATTTTGGGTATTAAGATCAACATTTGGAGTTCTTTTTATTTAATAATAAATGGAATTCATTATTTTAACAATTGAAGAAGTAAAACTTAACATTAATTTTAAATCATGAGTATTAAATCATTTAATATTCAGTTCTATAATTTTCCCAGTCATCAAAGTCAAGCTCACTATGAGCCCATAGTTTGCCAGCTCTGTTCCCTTCCTTTATTGCAAATCAGGACTACATTTATTCTTCTCCAATCTTGTGGTACATCTTTTCTTTCTCATGTTCCCTTCATGTCACTGAAGTTTTGCTTTTTTCTTTTTTAGAGCTTTTTCCAACCTTGCCATCTTACTCATGTAGACTGTAACTTTAGAATAAATAACTAATACAAATGGGTAGAATTTACAGAGAAATGGATTTCAGCTCAACTATAAAGAGCAATTTTAAAATTTCCCAAAATGAAGCTAGTTATTGAAATCCCTCTTAAAATATTCAAGGAAAAGTTGAATCGATTTCTCAGGAATATTATAGAAGGACTATATAGATAGAATATAGTTATTCTATAGTAGGAGATTAGCATAGGTATCTTCAAAGGTCTCCTCTATTCTAAGATGTCTTAGAATCTAAGAGATGATTTTAGGTGTTTTACTTGCTGTATCTAAAATTAATTCAGCTACTGTTGATATAACCAAACCAAAAAAATCCTGCCTAAAATCAGTACCTGCCTAAAACATTGCCTGACCATTTCTTGATGGAGCCATGCCGGTTCTTAGTTGTCACCCCTTTCCTTTCTAGACCTTCATTAAACATGTATTTACTGTTCTAGTCTATTTTTTCCCAGTCATCAAAAGCGATCTCACTGGCCTATAGTTCACCAGTTCTTTTCCCTTTTTTGCAAATCGGGACTACATTTACCCTTCTCCAGTCTTGTACCACTTCTCTCTTTCCCATGTTCTTTCAGTTCACTGGCAGTGGCTGACTGATCACATCTTTCAGAATCTCAGGATGTAGTTTATCTGGGCCAAGTAACTCGAATTCATTAAGGGCAGCGAGGTGCTTACTTATTTATGGCAGTAATTCTATGGCAATCATTTTTGTTGTCATTTCCATTGTAAAGATCATTCTCCTTCCCAGAAACAAAATAAGAATTGAGCAGCTCTGTCTGCTCTGTGTTGTCACTTATCACTCTCCCATCTATTCCAGGCAAAGGTCTTCTTCTTTTTTGATCCTCCTATTTCTCCCTGTATAGCAAAAAAATAAATCAAAACCAAATCAAAATCCTTATTTGTCCTTAGCTTCCTTTGACATCCTCGGCTCACTGCAGAGGTTTATAATTCCTGACACTATTTTTCAGTACTCTATTATGCTCTCTCCTATTCATTTTTCCTATTACCTGGTTTTGCTTTTTTCTTCTGTACATTTCTTCTTAAAAATCTAAGTTGTGGATGTGGTCCTTGTGCATTCACCTTAGTCCCTTCACACAAATCCCTTTTTTCCTCCTCCTTGAAATAGTTTCTCTTTGTGTCTTCAGAATTTAGTTCTGCAACATCTTCTGTCCCTCCTGGGCTGTCCTTTCCCGAAGCACTTTCTTGAATGAAATCCTCTGAAGCCTTTGGAATATGCTTTCCTCAGATTTAGAGTGCATATTAAGACTGCTCAGATTTCCTTTCCTTCTCCATCATAATCCCGTAGGGTCTAGTGGTCACCTCTCCTTTAGTTTCCCATTATTTCCACCCCAGCAGCCTTTTTGTTAGTGAGAATCTGATCTAGAATACAATTTCCCCATGTTGGTTCCTGTATCTTTTGAGGAATGGAATATGATCATTAAAGCAGGTCAGGAAGTTATTAGCTACTCCACTCCTAGCTGAGAAAGAGCACCAGGACATGTCTGCAGAGTTCTTCCATTCCTGCTTTATCAAACCCCTCTGCCAGGCTCGTGATTTGTTTCTTATCTATTTCCTCTTCCTGTCCAGATAGTCTGTAGTATACTCCAATGACAAAATCATTTTATTTCTCTCCCATTTGACCTTAATCTAAATACTCTCTTGTAAGGAAATTGCCAACCCCCAGCCTCTTAGACGGCATTCACTGGTCACAACTCAGGTAAACTGAGGGGAGACCGGTAAGGCATGAACAAGATGGCGCGGGGAGGAAGGGTTCTGCCCCTGTTTTGCTCAAGGCTATTTTCCTGGGCTTTTGGAAGAACAAAGAAGCCAAAAATGCTTTTCTTTCTAGGGGCTATGTGTCCACCCTGGGCAGTCCTGGTCAGAGGTAAATTACTTCCTTATAAGGGCAAACTAATTGCTGATAGGCTCACTCAGGGCTCTGGTGTCAGAAGAGAGATAAAAGCTCCCCTCACTGCTTGGATAAATGGAGTTCTTACTGTCTTGTCTCCCGCCTTGGGCATTGCTTACAGCTCACTCCCCCAGGGCCTGCAGGCCCCTGCTGGCCAGGCAAGCCTGTGGGCCCGAGAGATCAGGCCCAGACCCCGGGTACCTAACACTCATCATCTGCTACGGATTAGATCTAGTCTAAACTGCTACCCTATCCAGGGATCCCCTTTGCTATGTCTCTCACAAATACTTATCCAATCTGTGCCCCAAAACATGCAGACAGGGAGTTTATAAGGAAGCTCTTTATAATTTTGAGCAGCTATAATTGTTAGGAAAAATTTTCTTTGTACAAGAATGCTCTACCACAAATGATAGTCTTTTGGTTCTAATTTTACTCTTGGGAACTATGAAAAATAAATCTAATTCCTCTTTTTAAATGGCGGCTTTTGAAATATTTGAAAATTACTATCATATTTATAGTCCCTTCCCATTGAGTTTCTTTTCTGGGACAAATATCACCAATTTCTTTAACTGTTCTTCTCAAGATAAGGTTCAGAGCTCCCTCAGTATCCTTGCTACATTCTTTGTTGTTCCTTTCTGTGATTAATTCTGTGTTAATTTAATTTAGCTCTCCTTTTGGGGTATTCCCCTGATTTAGTCTTGCATGCTGGGGCTCCAGAGGACAAGGGCTACCTTAGGTTCTAGCAGTAACTCAGTAGATCTGCCTTCCTAGCATCAGACCTCACAGGTACTCTCACCTGTGTGCTTCTCATTAAAACTCAGCCAGTAGACACAAATAACTTGCAGTAATAGCATTTACTAACGTGGCATAAAAATGGTATCTACAAAGCACTCCCCTCATAAACCTGGGGTGCCTTCTCCCACAAATAGACAGCACCCATGGGAAGAGTGGACTTAAACTTAGGGTATGAAATGATCATTAAGGCAAATGAGAACGTTAACAACTGCTCTGCCCTGATTGGGGCAGGGCTTTGCAGTGGTAGTGGTGAGGCATGTGTGTAGGATACATATGTAGCAAAAAATAACCCACAACTGTTAATACTTTAGGGCCTGGAAGCCCTGATACTTTCTCTTGGTACTTTTCCTCATTCAGTTCAATTAGGATACAGCATCTTTGCTGGGGGGCTGGGGAATGTGGGTTGCTAAACTGAGTTCTTAGAGTCTGCTCTTCTCCATAGTCTAACTCATTTCTCTTTTCCAGGGGCCACACTCTTTGAAGCTACTTCCTTCCTTAGGAATTTCTCTCTGTATATGAGTGTGTCTCTCTGCTTCCTACTAGGTGCAGTATATACTACTTGTTGAGTAGCTCCCTTTCAAAGCCACTTAGTCAATGGGGTTGGGAAAGTAGGGATCTCCTCCATGGGAAGCTCTTGGGCTGAAATATTTTCCATTATCAAACCATGAAAATCTAGCAGAGCCTTAAACATCTAAATCATCAGAGATGTGGGTAGCTTTTTCCTCCATATTTTCTTTTATTTATTTATTTTTAAATTTTATTTGTTTTCAGTTTTGTACAATCACTTCTATAAGTCTTAGATTTTCTTCCCTTCCCTCCCCACACTCTCCCCAAGATGGCATGCAGTCTTATATGGATTCTACACATACATTCTTATTAAACACATTTTCACTTTAGTCATGTTGCATGGAAGAATTCAAATGAATGGGAGAAACCATGAGAAAAAGTCCAAACAAAACATGACACAAGAGAAAATATTCTGCTTCATTCTGCTTTCCAATTCCATAGTTCTTTCTCTGGATGTAGATGGCATTTTGCCCCAAGAGTCCTTTGGGAATGATTTAGGTCCTTGCATTGCTGTGAAGGGCTAAGTCTACCAGAAAAAATTTCTTGCACCGTGAGGTTGTTACTGTGTGTAATGATCTCCTAGTTCTGTTCCTTTCACTCAGCATCAGTTCATATAAGTCCTTCCAGGCCTCTCTGAAGTCTTCCTTATAGCACAATAGTATTCCATTACATTCACAGCTTGTTCACCCATTCCCCAATTGATGGCATCCCCTTGATTTCCAGTTCTTGTCCACCACAAAGAGGACTGCTATAAATATTTTTGTACATGTGGGGCCCTTTCCCATTTTTATGATCTCTTTGGGATACAGTCCTAGAAGTGATATTGCTGGGTCAGAGGGTATGCACATTTTTGTAGCCCTCTGGACTACAAATTGCTCTCCAGAATGGTTGGATCAGCTCACAACTCCACCAACAGGGACTTAGTGTTCCAACTCTCAGCATGGGTAATTTATTTGCCCAGCTAATCATTTTGTTCCCTTCTTGGTTCAAACAAAGAAGTATTAGACACTTCATAAAGGAATCACTTCTTTTAGAGCTAAACACTTCATTAATACTTTATGATTATGTTCTGGGTTTTTTTTTACTACATCATGAAGAGTGTGAGGAACTCCTTCCCTTACATTTACTTATAGGACTAGAATTGAGTGGGATATTCCAGGTGTGGTGTAACTAGCACAGAGTACTCATGTTTGGATGATTATGCAGCCTTTAATATCATTTGCTTTTTTTGACAGTTGTTCTGTTGACTTGTATTTATTGAAGTGAACTCAAACCCTTCAGTCTAATATTTTACATTAATTGCTGGTATATTAGATTTCCTCATTCTGGAACTTGGACTATTTTTATATTTTTTATATTTTTACAGTAGTTTATATTTTTACATTTATTTTACATTTATTCCTATTAAATTTGCTTCTGATCAGTCCAGTCCTTTGAACATTTCAGATTTTTTTGGCATCTAGTCTATTCTAAACTTTGTGTTATCTGTCTATTTGAGAAAAATGCTCTCAATGTTTTCCATATAGTCAATAATAAAAATGTTGAAAAGAGGTGGTTGAAGTCACCAGAGACAACTACCTCTGATAAGTACCTATTAATTTTTAAAGTCATTCATGAATTTATCTAATGTAATAATTATCTAGTCCACATTTTGTTCATCTTGTCCACAGAGCTATATATATAAATTTTCTAAAATATGACATTTTTCTGATTAACCAGTTCAATAACCCTGTTTAAAAACAAAGATAAAAAGTGAAACTATTTTGATTCAAATTATTAGTGAACTTTTGCTAGTTTTCTAAGTGCTCACGCCCTGATTCATGCCAAAATTTTGCCATGGGTGGCTTCATGTTGGTTAATAATTGTGTGTCAATAAACATTTATTAAGAGGGGCGGAGCCAAGATGGCGGAGTAGAAAGACTCACCTATGCTAGGTCCGAACCCACAGCCCATAGATTTCCTGTAAAAAGAACTCCTGACAAATTCTGGAACAGTGAAAGCTGCGCAGAAACACAGTAAAGGAGATTTCCGTTGCAGAGAGCCCTGAAAAACCGAC
>JAQQSK010016305.1:0-10484 GCA_028658325.1 Potorous gilbertii | reverse complement strand
CATCTGGCCACCAAGAAAGTAACCTTCTATGATCTTATTTTTTTCCCCTTTTCTGGGCATTTTCCCAGACAGTTACTTGGCTTCTGAGATTCCTCTCCCCATTCCTGCCTAGATCCACCCAGCCAGTACTTGGGGTCTGAGATTCAAATGCTGCTCCCCAGCCTCAGGACTTTCAGTGGGGGCATGGCTGCTATTCAATGTGAGCTTAAGTTCTGGTGCTCACGTGGGGGCAGGGCATCTCCCAAGCTCAGTTACCTCAGGTTGTTTATGTGGAGATGTTCAGTAATGAATCTGAGTTCCTGCCTGTTTGGGGAGCCCGGGTCTGCTGCTGTCCCTGTCTCCCCCACTGCCTCCTGAGGGGGCCCCGCTCCCCTCTAGGTCAGCCCAGAAGTCTCTCTCACTGACCTGTGCACCTTTTGGTGGAGGGACCTTCACGACTGCCAGAGATTCCGTCCCTGAAGCCTGCTCAGATCCGCTTCTCTTGGTGCCGTGCGGCCAGGGCAGGGCTGAGCTCTGCTCCTGTCTGGTGTGCAACAGACCTTTGTGATCGGTTTTTCAGGGCTCTCTGGAACAGAAATCTCCTCCACTCCATTGCTGTATGGCTTCCACTGCTTCAGAATTTGTTGGGAGCTCCTCCTTATAGGTAATTTATGGGCTGTGGGTTTGGAGCTAGCATGTGTGAATCTTTCTACTCTGCCATATTGGCTCCTTCCCCTGGACAGGCATATTTCAGAAAATCCTGGAAAGACTTGCATGAACTGATGCAAAGTGAAATGAACAGAACCTGGAAAACATTTTACACAGTATCAGCAACATTGTGTGATGATCAACTATGAAAGACTCAGCTCTTCTCAGCAACACAATGATCTAAGACAAGTACAAAGAACTCTCAAAGAAAAATGCTGCCCATATCCAGATAAAAAACTGATCGACTTTGATTGAAGCATATTTTTCACTTAGTTTGTTCTTTCTCATGCTTTTTTATCTGTTTCTTCTCTCACAACTGTGACTAATATAGAAATATTTTTTTACACGATAACACACATATAAACTATATCAAACTGTCTACCATTTTCAAGAGGAGAGGAGGGAGAAAACTGAAATTCAAAATCTTGTAAAATGAATGCTAAAAATTTTCTTGGCATGTAATAACTGGAGAAAAATACTATAAAAAATAAAAAATAGGCACGAAGAAGGAGAAGATGAATCAATCTTTTAAAGATTTAGAGTTGTTTATTTGTTTGATAGTAACTTCTGTTGCCCTTGGTCCCATTCTTTCAGAAACATTTGACATTGTTTATCTTTTTCTTTTTCTGGATACTTTGTTTTTCGGATTCTCAGGTCAATATTCTCCTCCTACTTTTCAATTCCCCTACAATTTGATTTTCTTTCTACTTCTCTGACCACTCCTTTGTCTCCTTTGCTGGGTCTCTATTTAGTTCTCACCCCCAAAATGTAGATGTCCCCCAAGACTCTGTCTTGGGCCCTTTTTTCTTTTCTCTCAACATTTCTCTCATTTAGTAATCTCATCAGCTCTCATGAGTTTTATTATGACCTCTAGGCAGGTGACTTCCAGAACTATGTATGTGGCCCCAGACCCTACAAAATTCCATTTCTGCATCATGATTATTGAACATTTTGAACTGATGTTTTCCTACCTATAATTTTCCTCAAATCCACCCTTCTTCTTATTACTGGCAGTAATAAGTTACCTAGTTCTACAAACTCAGTATCATCCTGAAGTCCTCATTCTCATTCATCTCACACATTTAATCACTTGCCAGATCTTGTCATTTCTATTTCCACATCTTTCATATCTGTTGTCTTTTCTTTACTCACGCAGACACTGACCTTGTGTAAGCCTTCATTTTCTCTTGGCTAAACGAATCCTATAATCCTTTTAAATAGTCTTCCTGCCTCCATATCTGCTTTATTGCAATTCATTCTCTGTAGAGCTGCTTGGCCCCATCATCCTCTATTACATGAACTCTAGTTACTCCCAGTTACCTCTGGGATCAAACATATGCTTTGGTATTTCAACCTCTTCACAACTTAGCCCCCTTTCTGCCTTTCTAGTCTTCTTATACTTTATTCCCATCCATATTCTCCATGGTTGGTCATACTGGCTGACTTGCTTTTCATGTGCAGTCTGCCATTTCCACCTCTATGTCTTTACACCAAATGTGTGTTAACCATCCCTGAAATGCTCTCCATCATTATCTCCGCATCTTAGGATCCCTGTTTTCTTTTTAAGACTCAGAACAAGTGTCACTTTTGTAGGATGCCTTTCCTGGTCTTCCAAATGCCTGTTTTTCTGTCTAAGGTTATCTTGGATCTTCTTTGCATATGTTTTGTACATAACCATATACCTACATGTCATTTCCCTCTTAAGAATATATGCTTCTCAGAATGGTCTAAGAAAAATCTGGGAAGTATGAACTTATATGAACTCATGCAAATGGGAACACTGCACATATTAACAGCAATGTTGTAAAGATGATCAATGTGAAAGACTTAGCTCATCTGATCAAGAAAATGATCCAAGACAATTCCAAAGGACCCATAATGAATTAGAGTCCATTTGCAAGACAAAAGTCAAGATGACTGATGATGGTTCAGATGCAGTGGATGACCTTGGTGTTTTTAATGTCTAACCAGACTGTAAGTATTCTCCAGTACCTTCTTCAGCCACTTTCATGGCTATCAAGACAAATTGTTCTGATCCACCCATTCAGCTAGGGGAAGTCTTCAGATGCTTGGGTTAGATGTCTCTCTAATTCACTAATGGGTTTCAGACCACTTGGTTATCCTCAAACTGGTTTAGCCCATCTGCCAAAATGGTTTACCAGGGTGTGTCCACTGCATGAGCTATAGCTTCTTGGAGATACAAGTGAGAGGAGTGAATCAAGTAGACGTGAAAGGTTGAAAGAAACCCTGAAAAGGCCTCAGCACTCCTCACACTAGAGGTACCAGGCTTCCCTAAACACCTGTACACCACAAGTAACTGAAAATAAAGTAGATGCCCATCAATTGGGAAATAGATAAGCAAATCATGGTCTATGAATGTAATGGTATATTATTGTGCTATAAAAAATGACAAACATATTGAATATAGATATATTGAGTGTTCTCTGCTCTAAGCTTTTAATATCCTAAAGTCAGGCTGGCTAAGTCTCACCCTAAGATTTTAGGGGTACTAGTGAAGGTTTAGAGCATCTGTTCTCTATTTCATATCAAGCCATTATCAGTTTTACTCCCTTCATTTTTCATCAGTAACTAGGACCCCAGTTTCATTTGATACTGATTAGTTTTTGCAAAGAAATATTTACTTTGAAGATAGAGCAGATACAAAAGTACAAATATTTCTTCCCCTGTCTCCCATACATTCGGTGGGCATACTTTATCCCTTATACAGCCTTGGTTTTGAGGGAGAATGTACTTAAACTTAGCTGAATTCCTACATAGATTTGGCACCCAGTAGTTTCATGTCCCACTATGGCATGGCTGTCATATGAGTCCTTGCCTCACTTACTGCTGACCTGGGTCCCAAAGGGTACCCCTTGCTTCTCCACAAATTAACTGTAGGATGGGTATAAAATGTGAGGCCTTGGCTCTCAAGCTCATAGACCCTTAGACTCAACCTTTTAAAACTCACAAGATTGATTTCTCCAGCTTTACATCCTTCACCTATACAACAAAGAGGCAAAGGAAGATGACCTGTTTAAATGGGAGTGTATATCACCCCTAGTGGGAAAGTCCTCAAGGCCTTCTGCCTTATAATATGTGTCTCTCATTGGATGCCATCAGCACAAGAGTTAAAGCAAAAACAGATCTGTTGAGAGAGAGCTTTTGAGGAGAATGGCCAAGGCTTTGGTCAGTGAGTCCTTTTGAGATGAATCCATAACCCATCAGAGTCTTCTATTCATCACATGATCACATGGTTAGCTCATTGGAATCAGTTACAGAATGTCTCTGCATGTTCCAGTGTCTCTCCAAGATACTTCCATTGTCATGAAGACATTCTCAGACAAGAGATCTTCAGTCTCTTCCATGTGGAGTGTTGTAGCAATGGCATTCTGTCCAAGTGTCAGTCCTTGTTATATAGAAAATCATGAAAAGATTTACATGAACTAATTCAGTGAAAATAAGAAGATTCAGAAAATCAATATCTATGCCTATATCTATCTATCTGTCTGTCAAATGCAATGGAAATGGAAGAACCACAATCACAAAACTATCAAAAAAGTTGTAAAATTTTTAAAAAGCCTGAAAGGATATAGAAGTATATGAGGGAAAAATACAAGAATATATCTCTCTACTCCTTTGCAGAGGTGCATACACACATGAGTAACACTGAGCATAATGTCTGACTTTTTTTGATGTATTAATCATTTTTGTTGAATTTTCTTCTCTTTCTCTTCTTTTAAATTTTTTTTTTTTGCATATCAGGTCACTTCCTGAGCAAGAGGAAAGGAAGGAATATGGAGAGAAATCTGAGTGATGTAAAGATAAGTTAAAATTTATTTTAAGACTAAAAAATCGGGGGCAGGAGCCAAGATGGTGGAGTAGAAAGATTCACATATGCTAGCTCCGAACCCACAGCCCATAAAATATCTATAAAGAGGAATTCCCAACAAATTGTGGAGTAGTCGAAGCCACACAGGAACAGAGTGGAGGAGATTTCTGTTCCAGAGAGCCCTGAAAAACCAACACCAAAGGTCCTTCGCGCACCGGACCCAGAGCAGAGCCCAGCCCTGCCTTGGCCTTGAGGCACTGAGAGGAGCAGATCTGAGCAGGCTTCAGGGACAGAATCTCCAGCTTCTGAGCAGGTCCCTCCACCCACAGATACCGCAGGTTGGTGAGAGACTCTTTTTGGCTGGCTGAGAGGGGAGCTGGGTGTCTCCATAACTCGGGCTCCCTCAGGAGGCAGCAGCAAAGGCAGTGGCAGACAGAGTGGGCAGGGACTTGGATCCATTGTTGAAGGTCTCTGCATAAACTCCCTGAAGGAACTGAGCCCTGTGTGGTGGCCCTGCCCCGACCTGAGCAGCTGAATTTAATCTCACTCTGAATAGCAGCCCCACCCCTGCTGAAAGCCCTGAGGCTGGGAAGCAGCATTTGAATCTCAGACCCCAAGCACTAGCCGGGCAGATCTGGAGGCAAGGTCAGGGTGGAAAGGAATCTCAGAAGTCAGGTAACAGGCTGGAAAAATGCCCAGAAAAGGAAAAAAAAGTAAGACCATAGAAGGTTACTTTCTTGGTGAACAGATGTTTCCAACTTTCCTTTTGGATGAAGAAGAACAATGCTTACCATCAGGGAAAGACACAGAAGTCAAGGCTTCCGAAATAAATATTCAACGGGCTCAGGCCATGGAAGAACTCAAAAAGGATTTTGAAAGACTAAAAAATCAAAAAACTGAATTCAAAAAAAATCCAAACCAAAACGAAAGCATTTTCCTTCTAGCCACAGTTGTGAAAGGTTTCTCTGGTCATATCTCCCTATATTTTAAAAATGACTTGACCTTTTACATTTAGGTACCTAACTATTTGGAAATTACTGTGGTCTGTAGTGCAATGAAAACATATTCATTCATTTATTGCAGTATGGTTTTCAGTTTTTCATAGTTCTTGTTAAAGAAGAATCCTTACCTCAGATTTCTTGGGTTTATGAAAAACTCACCTATTGGGTTTGATTGCTTCTGTTGGCAGCCAGGTGGCACAGCTGATGGAATGTTGGGCTTGGAGTCAGGAAGCTCTGAGTTCTAATCCCACCTCAGACCTTGGACAAGTCACTTAACCTTTATTTTCCTTAGTTTCCTCATCTCTAAAGTGAGGATAATGATACACTTACCTTCCAGGGTTTTGTGAGAGTCAAATGAAAGAATAATTGTAAAGTGTTGAGCACAGTGCCTGGCACATAGTAAGTCCTATAGTAATATTAACTATTATTCTATTGATTGCTCATTTAACCTACTCCACTGGTCTATTTTAAAAACTTTACCAAATAACTATAGCTTTAACTTTTCTACATTCCTCCCTCCTCAACATTTCCTTAAGATTCCAGAATAATTTATTCCATGACATTAATTTTTATTATAATTTTATCTAGCTCTCTAAAGTATTGGCAATTTAACAATCATAACACTAAATCTATAATTATTATATTATCATCCCTTTTATCCTATTGGAACAGCCCAATTTTGAACAATATATCTCTCTAATCAAGTCCTCTATTTTTATAAAGAGTGAATTGCAGTTATATTTATATAAATATGAAATGACTCTTGTTAGAATGACTCCCAGATATATTTAACATGTACCTTTCTGTTTTAAAATTAATTTTATTTTAAAATAGTTAAGCATTCAGTTTTTCTTTTCCATTTCTTTCCATTTTAGAAAGAAAAGAAGGAATGAAGGAATGAAAGAGAGAGTAGGAGGGATTGTGTTTGTCCTTCGTTGCGGAAGAAGACCATGCCATCAGACAAATGATGACATGACTTGCACTTGGCTTTGTCTTGAGTGAGGGAGGGCTGTGCAGGTTACCAACCTTGCTTAGGAGGGAGGAAGAAAAGAAAGGAGGAAAGCAAAGGAGAGAGAAATGGAGAAAGGAAAGAAAGAAAGAAAGAAAGAAAGAAAAGAAGGGAGAGAGAAAAGAAATGGGGAAAAGAAAGGAAAGGAAGGAGAATAAAAAGAAGAAAAGTTCTTTTGCTCTTTCTTTAGTCTCTTTGGATCTAGTAGTGGTATGGGTAAGTAAAGGGTAGATAAAGTTTAATACCCTTTGAAGCACAGTTCCAAATTGCTCTGTAGAATCACTAGACCAATGCAGATCTCCACCAAGAGTTCATTAATGTGCCTCTTGTCCAACCATTACCCTTCGACATTTGTCATTTTCCCAGTTTTGGGGGGATCATATTTGCAAATCTGATGGGTTTGAGATGGAGCCTTAGAGTTACTTTAATTTTTATTTAATTATTAGTAATTGGATACTTTTAACAAAAGTTGGCTATTGATAGCTTATTTTTTCCTTTCTTTTAACTTGCTCATGTCCTTTGATCATGGGTCTATTTGAGAAGGGGAAAGAGGGAATAAAAATTTATATATTGTGTACCATGTTGCCAGACAACATGCTAAGGACTTTTTAAATATTGTCTCCTCTGATCCTCAGAATAATTCTGTGAAGTAGGAGCTGCTGTTACCCCCATTTTACAGTTGAGAGCACTGAGGCAAGTTGCAGTTAAGTGATTTGTCCAGAATCATACAGCTAGCAAGTATCTGAGGCCAAATTTGGACTTAGATCTCTGTGAATCCAGGCCCAGCACTGCACCATCTAGGTGCCTTGTAGCTAAAGTATCACTACTATTTGTATAGAAATGCAACAGATAACTTTCTTGATTGTTATCAGTATTGCATTTAAAATTATAAATTAGACCCAGCTTTGCAGGATTCCAGATTGAGCTTTTATGTTTTTTTAAAATAACATATCTGATTCAGTTCTCTGATTGCATGTGACTGAAGAATAATTCTGAGGTATTTAAAACACTGTTCCTTCATAGATGAAGGTCTTTCTTCCAGTAACTTTAAAATTTTGTTCTTTGGTGCTAGAATTGTGAAAAGTCAGCACTATATAATAAAGGGTTGCAAGCATGGGATATTATTCTGGAGATTTATGGCCCATTTTCTTGTACTACTTCTTGCACTATTCCCTGCAGTTTTTATCATATTCCCTCAGAAGACCTATCTATAAACTATCTATAGCCTCCTAACTGATTTCCCTGCCTCAAGTTTCTCCAGATTCCAATTCACCTTCCACAAAGCTGTCAAAGTGATTTTTACTAAATCATCCATTTGATTGTATTGCTCCTTCCCCTACTCAGTAAACTCCAGTGGCTCCTTATTACCTCTAAGATCAATTAGAAACTCCTCTATTTGGCTTTTGAAAGCCCTTCTTCACACCCTGACTCTTTCCTATCCTTCCAATTTTCTTACACAATACTTTGCCTCATTCACTCTGTGGTCTAGCTAGACTGTTCTGCATGCTGTTCCCTACACTCCTTGTGCCATCTTCTCTCTCCATGCCTTTGCATTAGCTTTCTGTCTCTGATACTTTACATTTATTTATTTTGAAAAAAATGTGTTTAATTTATGGAATAAAACAAGCAGTTACATAAATATAATAAAAAGATAATTGAACATGAAACAGCAAATGTATTATGTACAACTTTCTATTCCTTTTAAATACATAATAATCATATACATTTCTTTTTATCTCTCTTTCTTCCCTCTCTCACCCCCACATTAGAGATGGCTACTATTAGACACAAATAGGTCAATATGAATATGTATGCATATATATATGTATGTATTTATATATATGTACAATTATTCTATACATACTTCTATTTACCAGTTTTGTCTCTGGATGCAGACAGCATCTTTCTTCATATGTCCTTTGTAGTTAATTTGAGTATTTCTAATAGTCAAAATGACTTATTCACTCAAAGTCATTCTTAATATTGCTGTCACCATATAAAATGTCTTAGCTCTACTCATTTTGCTCTTCATTATTTATGTAAGTCTATCTATGTTTTTCTAAGATGATTGAGCTCATCACTTATAGCACAGTGGTATTCTATCACAATCATGTACCACAAATTGTTCAACCATTCTCCAATTGATGGGTATCCCTATAATTTCCAGTTCTTTGCCACCACAAAGAGAGTTACTATAATCATTTTTGAACATAGAGTTTATTTCTCTTTTTCCCTATTCATTTTTGGAAACAGACCTAGTATTTGCATTGCTGGATCAAAGAGTGTAGACAGTTTGACAACTCTTTGGTCACAATTCCAGATTTCTCTCCAAAATGGTTGGATCAGTTCACAATTCCACTAATGGTAAGTGTCTAAATTATTCCACATCCCCTCCAACATTTGTCACTTCCCCCTTCAATCATTTTATCCAATTTAATAGTCCTAAAATTATACCTCAAAGTTGCTTTAATTTGTATTTTTATAATCAATTTTTATTTAGAGCATTTTTTCATATGTTTATAAATGGTTTTGATTTTTTTCATTGGAAAACTGCTTGTTCATATCTTTTGACTGTTTATGAACTGGGAATGACTATTGCAAATACTTTCAATCCTCCTCTCATCTTGACCTATCAGAATGCCTGCTTTTTTCAAGACTCAGTTTAAGTGCTCCATTTTGTAGAAGGTCTAGAAGACTTTGAGTTGTCTCTTATAAATGTGTTAGGTGTTATATATTTGTTATGCTGTATATGTGTTATTGTCTACCAATACTTCCCTAGTTTTCATACATTTTGCTTCCCACAGTTGGGAAGAATCAATGTTTTCTGATGCATGAAACAAAAAATATACAGACCATATTGTTTGATCATCAATTATTTATTGCCAACTATAATGAAATTCAATTTTTAAAATTCACCAAATGTCATAAAGGAAGGAAAAGCCAGTAATCCTGAAGTTGTTACAATCAACAATAGGAGCTAAACAATAGCAACAGAAATTTACCCAACCTGTCATTTTATAGACAAGATTCTACTAAGTGGAAAGGCTAGTGAAAGGAAGAGGTAGTCTGAAGTCAGAGGCCTCAGAGTTATTTCCTACATTTCTTTCCACACTGGAATAGTTTCTAAATAAGCTTCCTTTAAGGTTGTTAGAGCCCATGCTTCTGCTCTTTGGATCAAATTGGTAGACATTTCTATCTTTCCACAAGCACCTTTTCATCCACTTCTGATTACCCTAAAAGAGATTTCCTAAGAAACCAGGAATTAGTAAGCATTTTGCTCTAGAAGTGCGGAAGATGTAACAATGTTTTGAAGGTTTAGACCTCTTTTCCCACAGAAAGGCTTTAGATCTGGAACACGGGACTGGAAGTACACATTCGGTACACAAAACTGGGTTTCTAGTAAATTATATTTTAGCTCTATCACTATTGTGAGTGTTAATTCAGAACCACAAAGAAGATCTATAAATAGAGTTCTCAAATAAAGAAATACCTCGTTGTGTGAAACATTTAAGATACTTCCTAATTTAATACCCAAATCAATCAAAGACAGAATTTAGGTCTTATAACATAACCCATTCACAATGTCATTACAAAGGAATCTACTAGCTACATTAATAAGGGCATAGAAAAAGAAATAAAAAATAAATGAAAAGAGAAGAATAAAGATCTATATGGAATGATAAAAAGATGGTGCTAATCCCACATGTAAATGTTATGATGGTTACATTTCTTTTCTTATTTCATTGGTCAGTCTCCTGAGGGTACAGAAGTAAGACAATTAAAGCAGTAGGTTACAATAACGTTAAGGAGTTGCATGAAAGGTAGAGTGAAAAAATGCATAGGTTCCCTCTGAAAGAGATCCAAACGTAAGAGAAGAGTGTATAGTTTATACAACCCACGCTGCATATTAACTAGAAGAGGATGAAGATGCAATGTTTAGCAATAGATGATACTTGCT